>MPNW01000458.1:0-21051 GCA_011800805.1 Hirudo medicinalis
GCAACTTCCACTTTTTCGACCTGAACTTCATCGATGACCTCTTGCTTTTGCTCAATGACTGCAGATTCTTCCACACTGACCAACTCCTCAGGCACTATTTCTTCTTCTTCTACCGCTTCGATGGATTTCTCTGCGGTAACAGCGGGTTTGTCAACTACTTGTGTCTCAACAGGTGTAATTTCCTCCTCAATGGTTAATGCAATGTCGGATGGTTCTGTTTCTCCCAATTTTTTAGTGATTGCTTGTACTTTTTGAATATGATGTAATTCTTTAATTTTCATTTCCTTTACATTTTTAGTTGTTTTTTCATGTTCTTCTTCATTTTCGTATTTGTGTTCGCTTTTAATTTCAGCGACTTCTAGTTTTTCAACCCAGTCTATATGTGTCTTGTCTTCCTTTGTAATTATGTTTTCGTTTTGGGGAATTGTTCTCTCTTTTTCCTCCCTTTTTGGGACAGCTTTTATTGTCTTAGTAGTTTTTCGTTTTATCCATTTCCCATCCGATGATCTTTCTTCACTCAATTGTTCTGCTGTTCTTATCCATAATTCTTTCGTGTCGTATAATTGGACTCCTTGTTCTTCTTCTGTAACATTTTCTTCTATATCTATTCCCAATATTATTTTGTGTTTTTGGATGCATTCTTTGCCTTCTTTTGTCAATAAGTATACACCAAGTGTTCTATAATATGTTTTTGTTAATGTTGTTCTTCGTATAATGGTTCCATCCTCTTTTTGGCTTTCTTCATCTACTTTGCTCTCTTCTTGACTTAAGCCTTCGTCAACAATTTCTTCTTCTGAATTTTGTTTTATAACTTGCNTTTTGTTAATGTTGTTCTTCGTATAATGGTTCCATCCTCTTTTTGGCTTTCTTCATCTACTTTGCTCTCTTCTTGACTTAAGCCTTCGTCAACAATTTCTTCTTCTGAATTTTGTTTTATAACTTGCCTTCTGTCTAGATCAATTACTTCTTTTTGTCCGGACAACATATTTTGTATGTTTCGTCGCAATATTTCGTTGTCATCTGGTTCACCAATACTGAAATATATTTCGCTTTGGCTAGGCATGTGAAGTAATGTTTCAGGTTGTGGTAAGGATTGCGGTATTTTTTCACCGTTTATTGCCCCCTTCAATACAGCATCTGTTGGACTGTACTTTTCTTCTACCTGATTATCCGTTGAAATTAGAGTCTGCTTGTTAATCACGCCTACTTCGCTTATGGTTTTGTAAGGCACTTCTTGAGGTGACATCGGACTCATAAGTATTGTACTTTCGTCTAAAGCCTGGATTGACATCTCCATTCTGTCCGACTCCGCATCCCAAAATCCTGCATCCTCCATGCTCGCTTTCATTCCTTTAATAATTATATATTACTTCATAGATTTTACTTTTATGGTTAATTGTTAATTTTGCATTACATTAAATTCCTGATCAAATTCTAGCCATTTCGACTTTATTTACAATTTACTAAACTGTATTTCCTTTGAACAATACTGATTTATTTTGAATTGACAAAAATATGCTACCAGATTTGGCTAGGTGAACTTTTTCTTGCTTTATTTTTTCGCTCACTTCCTTTGTAACTTTAACTATTTTCTGATCTGTTATGATTTAAAAGTAACTGCAAAAACTTGTTAAATTCCTTAAATTTTCAAACTTTACCTTTTCCGTGAACTTTCTGTTTATCTTCTAAATAATTAGAAAGACTATCATCCATACCAAAGAGTTGTGTTTCTGATGTAAAATAGCAAGAAGATACGGTAATATTTAACAAAACCTACTTAAACATTAATATAACTTACTATTAAAAAAATAATAATAAATAATAATAGCATAATATTATTAACAAGAATTGTGCGGACCTTCTGTCTTACTGATATTATCTTTATCTTCTGATTCTTGAGACTCTGCAAAACAAAATTTCCTTCGTCTTTAGTTTTGTAATTTACTTGTGAGCTTAACGAAGCACAATAAATAACATTAAGCAATTAAGTTAGTTGCTCTTATAACAAAATGTGGTTCAGCTTTTGTGCCTCAGAAGTATAAATGATTTTGTCATGTATGGTCATACTGCACCGACAATATTTGATAATATGAAATAATATTTAATTTATAAACCACTTGACATATCGTGCCATTTAGTGAGCTCACATTAATTATTACTCGCAATAAAATAATCAAATTACTTTTCAAATAAATCTTGATGAGATTGTCTTTGTCGACTGTGTTGAATGCTTTAATTAAGTCCTTGCTAAATCCAAATATATCTTCCAATTTTTCTTCTTCACTTCGACCGTGTTCCGATGCCCACTTTCTCAACAGGTCCCTGGCTTTATTCTTAGGAAAAGTATATTCCAACTGAATTCGACTTATGTCTTTTTCTGGGATATTAAGTTTTTCCAACAATCCATTCCATTCAACCTCCCTTAAGTCATCAAGATTGGGCATTTCCTTTACTAGTTCATCTTTTTCTATCGAAATTGATTTTGATTCGATTTTTTTGGCTACAACGTCTCTTGAAAGACAATCTAATTTTTCTTTTAGCGATTCATCCAGAAATAAACTTTCCTCAATTGCTTTGGGAATTGCAGCTAAACTTGTTTCTGTAAACACTGGAAAACATCTTATTGTGTTAATAAGCTAGGAAAGCAAAAACGTTGCATATGGTAAATAACTAGTTGTAAGTAGTATTTGAAATATATAAATTTTGAATGTCTCTAACCCTCGTTTGTGTCTTCAGAGCTCATTCTCCTTGAATCGGTCTTTGCCATTTCAGGAAGTGATAACATGAGATTGCATACCGGTATGTTCTGTCCTAAGGAATCGTGCTTGTAAGTCTTAGCATCTCGCATAAAAAATATTCTTCCAGTTGGTTCAGCGTCTTGGTCTCTAAGTCTTACCAAAAATGGTAATCGATTTTCTTGGAATGAACGGATCTTGAAAACCAGCTGTTCGTCAGATTTTGTTATAGGCACTAGATTTCCTGCCATTTCCACATACAAGGATTTAGTATCCAAAATCTGTATCAGGAAGAATAACTGAATGGTTAAGCAACGTCCTTGACTAGATCTACAAAATAATTTGTAAACATTAAATAAATAAAAATGATCACCTCTGTAACTCGACTTGTTGCGATTTCTTCGAAATGTTCCTGGTTTTCCAATGTTTTCTCAATTTTGTCGTCTGTCACACAGAAAGCTCTGAGGTGTGCCTCAAGAGGATTTGTCTGTGATCGCTTCGAAAAGACAACAAATCGAGAAAACATAGGTACGAGGATAGACTCCTTATAAAGTTCGGTGGCCATCTTGGAAGATTCAGCCACATTTTGACAATCCATGAGCCAAAACCTAAAAGAATAAATAGTGAAAACTGGTTATATAGGTATCTTACTTGATCAAAAGCTTTTGCATATAAAGTTAACATGTGTGACATTGTGGGTTATTTTGAATAAAACACGAATTTACTCTCTAGCTATTGATAGGTTTTATTTTACAATATAATTACAAAGCACCTTGCGGATACTGTTGTGGTAAACGAGACACAGTCACGAACAAATGTTAGAGGTGTGCTCATTGTGATGTCCTCCCAAACCGCGGGCATAGAACCACCTATAATTTAGTTGTTGGTTTTTTTTTTAAATTTTAGTAACATAACAGCAATTTTCTTTCTTGAATAAAGTTGTGGTTGTATTTAATTATATTTATTTAGTAGCAGCGTAAGTTGTTCCTGGTCAGGCTCACTGCTCATATTATCAATAACGGAGGACTAGCTAGAATTCTGAACTCGGAACTTAAGAGAACTAAAATCACATGAAAAATAAATAGCAAAACATAGCAAAACTCTACCAAAGATGGCCGAAGAGAAATGAAGATACGCAAAATAAACTCGACTGCTCATATCAGGGCCGACGACAGAAATTTCGGACCCTAGGCACAACGGCCACGGGCCTCCCAAACTATCTTTATTTTTATATTTATTTTTATACGAAAACGTTTTTAAAACACAAATCGATGTATAAATCCTAATAATAGAAGCTCATAATTGGTTGATATCAATATTACATAAAAAATTGTTTTCGTTAAAATATGAAAAATATAATAAAAAAATGTCTTCTGCATTGTCTACGCCTAACCAGCAAGAATTTTTTTCGTAAGTTTATTCGTTAGTTGCAGTCGACTAGGTGTGGCAATAATGTTATTACTTTGGCTTGTTATGTAGTAATGTTATTATGTAAGCATAAACTATAAACTTTGCATAATTGGTTACAATGTTTTTAGACCCGGCCGGGCCCTAAGACATTGCCGGGCTTTTGGGCACTTGGTCACCCCCCCCCCCCCGTCTCGGCGGCCCTGCCTCATATTGAATGAAAAGAGCCGAGCAGAAGGAAACTTACGCTTACCCGCGAGACTGCACAACAGTCGCAAAGTGGGAGCCTCTGCCCCATATTGATTCATCATGCCCTTCTGGAACGCCCTTGGTAGCGGCAGGGTAAGTGTGATTGGTTTGTGGAACTTACGTCGTCGAGGTTCGATGGTAACACAAGGACTGACAGTTACCCGATTACCCAAAAGCCTGCTGACTAGATCAGGAGATATGGGCAGTACCTTATTTTGAATAAGCATTATATATTGTTAATAATATGTCTTTCACTATTATTTCTTTATTTTAAAAGTTATTAACATTAATGACCCTTTAAATTGTTTTTGTGCAGAAATAATGCAGACATCTGCTCTGTTATTAACTGAGAATTCAAGCATTATCGTCGGATTTCTAGAGGATTATGCAATTGTACCGATTCACATTTGTATGAATTCCTCTAGAGATTTACTCTATTGAATTATTTAATTATATAAATGTGAACATGAATCAAATTTATTTTTAGTAAAAAGGTAAGTCATGGTTATAAAAGTCATTGTAAAAGCTCAATCAGCTCTTACCTGAAGTCCAACTTTTATATTTTTTGTGAGAGCTCCTTCAGGGAAAACTGCTTGAACCTGAGGAACAACCGTGGAACTAATGATTCCACCTTGTGGTCCAATAACATTGATTTCCTGACGAAGTCTTGTTATTATGGCAAAGTATTCGGGGAAGTCTGCCGTTAATATTCTCGTCACTCGACGATTATAGAAACTTTCGGCATTTTCAATATCTGGAATTGATCAATAATTTTGTCAGAATTTTAATGGTTTAGGGCAAATATTCCACTTCCAAAGCTGCTTTAGCATGTAAACAAAAATTTAAAAAATGATTTTCACAGTTTTACAAATATTTTTTCAAACCACTGATCAATCTTCAATCTACCAAACTAAAAAATAAAACACACCGCTAAAGTTGCTCTCAAGTGCTTCGTGTACGGCATCGTCTGAGGCTGAAAGTCCATGTTCGTGCCAAGTTTCGCCGTTATCGCTCCTGAGGATACATATTTCTCTTTCTTTGTCCCTCAGCGATGCAAAATGTGGCACTTCGATGAGGATTGGTCTGGTTGCAAAAATATTCATAGATGTGTTTACTTCCAGACTTGATAATAACATTTGCTCCCAAGTCTTTATTTAATCGGAATTGCGTTACCCGTCAAATTTGATGCCTGCTGGTCCCATGGCTAGAACTCTGCTGGCAAGTCCTTCGCCTTCCATCAGCTGGGGAGGAAAATTTAATTTTTCCTTTTTGATTAACTTGCAAGTAATCCTAGTCGGCATTGTGGCTCTGTTTTGGGGGATAAGGACTCGAACTCCCGAGTGCCTGCATCCGGCCATTGCACCTCCTCTAGCATCGACCAGGAAGCTCACTAGGAAGCTAATTTATTACAAACCAAATAATTAGTTTTATCATGTTTCACGTTAAAATAATCATGCAATGATTTTTATATCAATTCAAAAATAGAACCATATCACTGACTTTTTCCACTTGGAACGCCTGAAAGTAAAATAATCCACGAATAAAACCAAGCAAGAATGTAGCAAACATAAATTTTACATAATTTTTAATATGTTTGCAATTGTTATTATATTGCATTTGTTCATTCAACCAACCCATTCTTGAGACGCATTTGATCCATGGTCGCATTATCCGCATTGAAAGTGCTGTGAGTTGAGGTGCCACTGTACGAAGAGGAGTAAATGAATTTGGATTCCGATTCTAGACTTTTGGTCATCGTAGGTGCGATTATGCTCGTAGATTGTTCTGAGGAACGCTGTAGGTCGGAGATGGTCGACTATTAATATAATAAATATTGTTATTATTATTATTTAATCAATAATATCACAATAAATAATTAAACGTAATATTCGATCAATTTGCCCGAAGAGTAAAAAAATACAGAATTTGATTTAAACATCATTTTATGTATTACTGCCTCTTGTAGCTTCGGTTGTGTAGATGTTTCGAAAGGAGATATGTACACTGAGGAATAAGAGATCTGATTCGTATAAGCTGAGGAGCAACCGTCCATATCCTGTTGTAGCAAGTTATAGAACGAAATTAAAATACACACGCAATAATATATAAATAATTATCACACAATATGTAAATCATAATAATGTAATCCCGATTTTGACATGCCTTGCTCGAAATGATTGAATCGTGTTTGAGAAGTTTCATGTCGACTTCGTTCATGTCATTCATCTGGGGTTCGTCAACTGTAAACAATAGCGAAGCATTACAAAATAAAAATTATCAGAATTGTTAAATTTATAATATTGCTATTATAAATATTGTTTCGTAACCATAAATATAGTTAAAACTGAATGTCAGTTGAGTCATCAACCTCCTTCGTCCTCCGAATCCGACATGGCCGCTTCTTGCATGACTTCCGGTGCTACGGCTTTGTATTTTTCGTCTGCCGCTGTCAATTCCTGTTGGCTGCTAGTCACGTGTTTGAGAGATTCTACTACTGAAATGTAGCCTAGTTTTTGCGCTATAGAGAGAGCAGACTGTCCGTTCTGTAATACAATGACATTCCATATAGATGATATATTTATTAGAATTATAAATAACTAAACACAAACTAATTATATAATTAGACGCAATCATATTTAAATTATAGCGCTTTTATTAGCTAAAACCATTTAAAATAATTTTCAATTTAGGCAAAACTGCACGAGCGCTTGGAATGATAGGAATTCGCTAGGAAAGTGACTAACATTTGAAACAATATTTGGATTTGCTCCGTGCTTCAGAAGATGGCCGACGATGGTCACATGTCCCTGTTGAGCAGCTTGATGCAGCGGGGTGTAACCGACCTTATTAATAGTTAACCATATTTAGTTGCAATAATTTGCCTCGTTTTATTAATATTACAACGATATTACAATATTATAATATTACAAAAATATTTTATTAAGTACAACTGATGTTGTCATCATTAATGATGACAATATTTGCATTTATTGGCATTGTTATTAAAATTTACTACTGTGTTCATAAAGATATTTACCCTCGTCCTTGTATTAACAAGGGCACCGTTGTCCAGTAAGAACTTTACCATGTTGACTTGTCCAAAATGACATGCAGTATGCAGTGGTGTATAACCGGCCTGATAGAATTTACAACAATAAAACATTATTTGAAAGATATTGTTGCTAGATTCCGGATATTAAAAATTAAAGGTGCAATCACGCGCAAAGGATGAACAAACACATCAACATTGACAGTTGAAAGTGTTGTACTACAAGAAAGCTTCAGCAGCTGGCAAACTATTTTAACAAATTTACTCGACAAAATGGTTCTAAGCGAAATTAGGTATTAGAATCACAGCGGGACTCCTGCTTTAGATTTAAGGGTGTTTTGAGAATAACAATCCTTACTTTCGTCTGGGCATCTATGTCGCAGTCCTGGTCCTTGAGAACCCTTGCAACATCTACCTTGTCTTCTTGGGCGGCAAGATGAAGCGGTGTAAGTCCATTCTTGGACCTACTACTCGGGTTGGCCTTGTTCTCCAATAAAAGGGAACACATTTCGATGTAACCTTGCTGGGAAGCCAAATGAAGTGGAGTAAACCCATTCTGGAAGAAATGAAAATAAGCACTTTTACAAAAATGTTTTATCATAAGATTAGTTCTAAGAACCTACCTTGGAATGACAGTTTGGATGAGCACCATGGCAAAGGAGAATGCTGGCCACGTCCATTTGGTTTTTACGAGAAGCAACATGTAGAGGAGTGTAGCCATTCTGACAAAATCAAAATTTTAACCAGCTTAATCTTAACTGTTTTTACCCAGGTATTACTGAATTATGTGCACCACATCACCTGATCATTAATTTTTAGTGCTACAAAATTTGAAGAGAAACTTTATCATCTATTAATGCAACTATACTTTTATCTGTTATATTCATCATCGTCGTCATCACCATCACCACCATCATCATCATTAATTATCATTTAAGTAAGCTCGATACCTTGGCCTGCTTTTGTGGGTCAGCCTTATTCTCCAAAAGATGCATTGCTGCAGGTGTGTTGCTATAATGAGTGGCCACGTGCAACGGGGTCAGGGAATTCCTGCCCTCTTCGTTCACATCTGCCCCCTTTTCGACCAGATATCGAACCAGGGCCATATGACCGTATTTCGTGGCGATGTGTAGAGGAGCAAACCCTTTCTGTAATCAGGCGGAACAACACGAGGAAGGAAATTTACATTTATTTGCTTAATTATTTTCAACATTAAACAGATAAAACTTCAATTCGAGCAACTCTCACCTTGGTGAGAGAATCCACGTTAGCTCCGTGATCGACCAGAACTTGAATAACCTCTAAATGTCCTTCTTTGGAGGCTACGTGAAGCGGAGTGTAGAGGTCAGAAGTTTTCGTATCAGGAGTGGCTCCATGTTGGAGGAGGAGGAGGACGTTGTCGACATTTCCGAGTCGAGAAGCTATGTGTAGAGGACTCTGCTGCTCCTGAGTTCATTTAAGAAGATTTTCACTTGGGCGCTCGAGTGAAAAGAATATTAATGCAATTCATTCCAGATGACTGGTTATTTAAAATGTAAGTGACATTTGACAGACGCAGAAACATAAAGACAGTAAATACATCCATTGGAAGTAAAAAAGGAAACAATGAATGTCAAATTATTCAGAAATGCTGATTTTAAATATTTATGGGGCAATTTTTGAAGAATATAGTTTTAATATTGTAATGTAATGTTCAATAATAATAAGTATATTATTTTGTTTGGTGAAAATACCTTGGCATTATTATACATTATAACGTGCTCTTTTAGTTCATTTGAATTATCATTCTATCTTAATAAGTATCACTCGTTTTATTGCTAAAAGATCCGTAAACAATGCTCACAAGCCTGGTTATTACTGCTGTCATTACCAGTGACTTTCAATAAGGTTTACTTTAGAATCATTTAAGGAACATTTTCTTGTTCAAATCGAGCTCTCACCCTAGCTTTGGCATCAACTTGTCCACCGTTTCTCAAAAGAACTCTGATGATGTCAGTCTGGTTGGCTCTGGCAGCCAGATGAAGTGGTGTTTCGCCCCTGACCGTGGTACAATTGGGGCTTGCTCTCGCTTGAAGGAGATACATGACGATATTCATGTTTCCCATGAATGCGGCCACATGCAGAGGAGTCAATCCAGACTGCAATCATAATTAATTCTAGTAATTATTGCTTCGTTTCTCGAATGAAAGACGTGATTTTTTTAAGTAAAATTTTAATGAATTATCACATTAAACTTAGTTGTTCTTAAATATATTAATATATGAATTATATGTTATATATTATATTATATTTTATTATTATATTATTATTCTTAATATATTATTATATAATAATTTAAAATACTTTTGATCAAAAAAATAAGAAGCCAAGGCAAAAATGGCTTCAGCTTCAATAAACTCTCCATGTAATAGTTCGACATGAAACACCCATAAAAACTATTAACCACTAAGTTATAATATAAATAATATTAATGATGATAATGATAATGACGACGACAACAACAACAATAATAATAATAATAATAGTAATAATAATAATAATAATAATAATAATATTAGTGGCGATTGAAATCATTAATGTTCACAGCTAACCTCAGTTGCAGCTTCAATAGATGCCTTGTATTTGAGGAGGAGTTCGACGATTGGTATCCTGTTCTTCTTGCAAGCGATGTGCAGGGGTGTGAATCCATTCTTTCAATGACAACGATGATAATTATTTTTATAAAAAATAATTCTTGCAACAAATGCATGAATGTTCAATTTGCAATGATTTTCAATTTAATCATGTTGGACAATTTGCGAAATCATTTATATCTAATATATTTTTAACATAATAATAATAATAATATTAATAATAATAACATGAGTGTATGGCCACCCATGTTACGATGTACATTACGATAACTATTACGACAATTGCTTAAATTTACCAAAGCCCGAGAGTCCACTTCGCATTTTCTGTCAAGAAGCAGTTTGGCTGATCTGACGTTCCCACAATGGGCTGCCACGTGCAGGGGAGTCAAGTAATCCTAGGTTACAGTATTTAACAAACAACGTAACTACACAAACTGATATTATATCGACGTACATGTTATTAATTCATTAAGCCGGTTTTCAAGACAAAACAATGATTATTTAATTGTGCTTGGTATCAATTATTATTATTAATATTATACACACTATCGATGCAAGAGTATAATTTATCACTCGTATTTTCAAGAGTTTTTAACTAACGATATAACAATCTACGTCGGTTCAACCCAAAAAACCATCTTACAATGGTGACGTCATCGATGTAAGCCCCTTTATCCAACAGTAGAGTTGCGCAGTCCACGTGATCTCCCTGAACCGACATATGGAGTGCGGTCAACCCATTTTTGGTCTTGATCATCACGCTGGCTCCCTTGGCCAGCAATAGGCTAACGACTTGCTCGTGTCCACTTCTCGCAGCACAATGGAGGGCTGTCAGGCCATCCTGTTAGTGTTGTAATTAATAATTAATAATTCCTAGTACTTTCATTTAATGATGATCGATATCACAAGATGTCCTTTTGTAGACTAACCCTTGTCTTGCTGTCTATAAAGGCCTTCCCCTGGTCCAACAGCATAGCCACCATGCCAGACTTTCCCCACTTGCTTGAAACGTGTAGTGGGGTGATGTTGTTCTGTTGTAAAGACGAATTTATGATTATTTACAATGAAACCGTTCGTCACATTTTGTGCTTCGTCTAACTGTTTAAAGTGTGATTTAATTTTAAAAGTAGTTAAATTACTTTGTTATAATTGGTGGTTATTGTTCATAATATTCATCACAAAACACGAAAACAATTCATCCTCACCCTTGCTTTGTAATTAACGTCTGCTCCCTTTTCAATGAGTAGTTTGCCAACGTTTGTGTTTCCATAATGAGATGCAATGTGTAACGGTGTGAAACCGCTCTGGTCATAGAAATTTATTAAGATAATTATCATCATCATTGTTATTATTATTATTATTATTATTATTGTGATTAATAATATTATTATTATTACTATTACTATTATTATTTTAGATCTGATCATATCATCAATATCTTAGCATGCAAAAAACAAGTAGTCTCACTTTCGTCGTGTCATTGACTTGACAAATCGCCTGAAATGTGTTCACAAACGCTCATCAGCAATTGGAGGCATTTGTAATAGAAAATTGCATCAACTCCCCAAGCAACATTAAATTCCATTCAAAACCATTCACAAGGACTTCATGTGAACATTTACCCTTCCAGATGAATGATAAGCAGAGGTGGCCGATGGGAGACCTCCAATGTTCGGCTCACTGTGAAGCAGCAGGGTGGCTGCCTTTACGTCGTCCTTTTTGGCAGCAATGTGAAGAGCAGGGAGTTTAACCCTGCCCCTCGAATCGCTTTCTAACAAAACTGCAACCACTTTGTCGTGACCCTGCTGCAAGGCCACAGCCAGGGGTGTGAATCCGTCCTGAACAAACAAATGCAGTGCGAAATGTGAAAATGTGCTTGTAATTCTTCTTATTCAATGAATCTATTAGAAAAAATAAAACGAGTTTTGTTCGCTTCAGAATTAAAGGTGAACCTTACTAAGAAATAAATAACAATTGAAATACCGAATATCAATATCACCTAAATTCATTAGCACTAGGTTTATAATTTTACCATTCATTCCGTATTTAAGAGCTGTAACAAATAATAATAATAATAATAATAACAATATTACAATAATGTAATCTATAACAAAAACATTACGACAACTACTGATTGCTGTCAGCTTCATCATTCCCATTACATAATCGCTCTTTATTTTACAATGCTTTCTACGATATTGGCCAACTCCGAGAATAAACCTTGAACTCCATAGCTTTGACCTCTTTACAAATGTCTAGACAATGTCTGGATCGTGGGGAAGGAAACAAATTCCAGCTGATCTTATTTTGATTATAATTTTATTATTGATGTTGTTAGGAATTACATATTGTTACGTATTATGCAATAATGTAAACCTCTTGTAACAATAAATATTTTATAATATCAACCATGATTTATCGTTATTTATCATATTAAATTATGTTTAATAAATATTCACCTGTCTACTCAAAAAGTCTGATAGGCTACAAAAGACAAACATGGATATCTTGGCATCAGGTGCCAGCGGAAGCACACAACGCAGACAAGCAGTTGCACAGTCTCAGCAGCTGCTCATCTATCGATCCTGACCTTTCCAGTGGAATTTATTTTTGCAATAAATAACTATTTGTGTTTACTTGGTTCAAAATTTCAGAATTTCTATCAAGTTATTCATGATTACGCAGTTGTTAGTTTAGTTAAATTAGATTCAGCAAAATATTCACTTTATTTTCAACATTGAACAAAGTGATTATTATTATTATTATTATTTAAGCGATTATTATTATTCACTTAATAATATTAATATTAATTTTATTAATCTAGTCGTCAAACCTTCCATCTCATTATCTGGTTTATTCATGCTGATGAAGTTGATTAGTGAAATAATGAATCTTTCTTAATCGGAATCTCGTTGATGTTGTCATCATCTCTCATCATTTGGCAGGTGTTTCCATCAACAATAAATAATTTTTAAATAATTTTTCAATGTCAATGCGTCACATTTCGAAGCAAACTACGTCATTTGAACATAAAAATTTTGAAAAATTGGATGAACCTCTCATTCGTGTTTTAAATGTCGAAAGAGTGAATGTTGTCTTTCGAACGAATAAGCTCATGATTGAATCATCAACTTTATCAGCCGCCAATAACTATGAAATACTTTGATTTTGTGGCCACAATTCTCAATTAATCGGAACATTGTGAGTTTGGAAGTATTATCATATGGAGATATTTCTAAATACCCACATATTCGAACTGGTTTGACCATTGGTCTGGAATTGAAAATCCATTCAATGTGCCTCTAATGCATCCAAGATGCATATCAGAGGCGTTATAGAGGCAATATCATTGTTTATCGACTCCACTTTCAAAAACACTAACAGTGCAAATATTTAGTGTTACATTAGGCCAGTTATTTTGTTGATGTGTACATCATCCCTACTGGCACTTGTTCAAATACCTTTCTATTACTTCATCCATCTTTTCCGTTCATTCATTATCCATTCATCCTCTCAAAAGTCTACTCAGGTGCTCGTGTTGAGCAGACAATTCTCCGTCGTTGCAAAAGTTGTTTACAAGTTTTAGTTTTTATCTTTAACTTGTTTCGTATTTTTCAGCTCTTATTTATTTTTGTTTGACTTAACGTAACGAAAATAAATCAGGTTGATAATGATGATAATGATGATAATGCTGGCAAGAAGCGAAAGTGGCAAAGAAGCAAACATCGAAATAAATTTCGAAAATCACCACATTAAAGCAACAAATAATTCAATTTTTTTTATTTTTAAATCAGACAACCCAGGATCAACAAGGTATCTTAACAGAGAGAGATTTAAAGAATAGAGAAAGCATACATAATTAACGGCAACCTGAGAATCGGAACATAAACAAACCTCCGTAGCGAGCGTCTGACTTGCTCCGTGGATGAGTAAGTACCTCACAACATCTGCATGGTTCTCCTGTGCCGCCATGTACAGAGGTGTGAAACCGTTCTGAAGTAGGATGTAAGAATTCAAATTTTTGACCAAGTTAAAAAAGAAATATCAAATTTATTATTGGCTGATTTGAAAATTTCGACTCGTATTATTGGTCGATTTCAAATATAGAAGCCAATCGCCGTACGAACTTGTGATTGGACGTTGACGTTGGCGCCATTTTGGACCAGTACCCTGACGATCTCCAGTTGGCCGGCCAAACAAGCAATGTGAAGTGCTGTGTTTCCTTTCTGGATGGACGAAATTTAATTGAAATTAAATATTTTCAGTTTCCTGATTAAATATAGAAATAGAAATATATAAAAATAATTCACTTACTTTGGTCGGCGTGTCAATTATCGCTTTTCTCTTTAAAAGCTCGCTGACGATGTTAACGTGACCTTCTTTGGAAGCCAGATGCACAGCATTTAAGCCGTTCTGAGACGAAGAAGAATTAAAACTTGCATCGATTTGAGTGATTATTAATTGCAAGTTAAAAGTTGTCAGGTTCTGATCAATCGATGTAGCAAATTGTAAAGCATTACAGGTTTGTAATTCATGTAAACAGGGAATAAAGGGTTGAAAATAACAAATATTCCACAGCTAATTTAAGGCTGATAATTTAATGCTGACAATTTAAGCGAACCTGCGTAACAACATCAACAACCACGAATTCGAAAGGTCAAAAATTCAAAAGGTCAAGACACCCCACTAACTGCGTTGGAAGAATTAATGTCATGACCTCTATCGATGAAATCGAGAACTTTCTCGAGATTACCCGATCTTGCTGCCCTCAAAAAATTGGTAGTCGAATCGCTCTGATTGAATGTTGAAAAATGAGAATAAGATTTAATATTCATCCGTTTATTAATTAAATGAATTTATTCTTTTTTCTACATAATTCTATTAAAACTGTTTTTATTAAGAACCAGCTCTGCACATCCCTGTGAAGAACATTTAACTGCCAATGACCTTCGCATTCCATGGATTTAAAAATAGATCTCACGTGATACACGCGAACCCAAATTACAGCCGACACACAGAGATGATTAAATATCGTGGTGATGATCGTGATGATGACGTCGAAGGTGATGTAGATAATGATACAAATTTGTTTTCATTTTCTCTTCAATCAACCTACTCACATAACTCTCTAACCATCCATCCATCCATCCATCCATGTTATATTTTCTCGTCTGAGTGCATTGTCCCGCCAGTACCAGCGAATGTTTACAATAATCATTTAGCATAAACTCCTGTGGGCGATATTGTAACGTGGGCCAAAGATCTTTCGTTACAATGAACTGAGATAACAAGGGCCGATGAACGAATATTTGTACTTCAACTATCAAAAACGTACAAGATGGCCGCCGGAAACAGATGGACTTTCACTTCCAGTCTGTCCGGAGGCTGCTATGCTAGCCAGCGTCTGCTGCTTCCGGTTATCCGCCATGTTTTAACCGGAAGTAGCAGGCGGTCGTCGTGATCTCCAGCTAGTCTACGGTCTGCTGAGTATTTAAAGGAGGGACCTGAAATTGAAACAAAATCAAAATCATGCTTTCAATGCAAATAATGATGCAGTCTGACATTCCTTAGATTATTACCATTTATTTTATATTTTTAAACAATCATTAGTTTTTAACTATAATTCATAATATCTTTCACGAGAAGGTCTTGCGTAGGAATGATTGTAACAAATATAAACTTGAGCATTCAGTGAATCACCAAAGTCATGAGTAAGTCTCTCCTTTCCATGTTCTTCTCCATGTTTTCTTCTCAAGCACGTTTGCTTCTAAAGCAACATGCGGTGGGTCGACAAACACGAACGTCGAACAAGAGTTGTCATGGAAACGGTAATTGCATTAAAACATTGTCTCTGTTGCCACAACATTCAGTGGAGTTATTATCGTGTTGCCGACGAAATCCTCGTGAGAACTCGTCGAACGTCTTCAATGGACACCTCAGTTCAGTCAACCTCAGTCACGCATCTCAGTGAATGCAGACAAACAAATCGTTCATTTGTGATGACGAAAAATAAAGGCTTTTATGTTTTTTTTTTATTTTCAGAGACTCGACAAATCAGTGCTGCTCAAATGTGATCTCAATTAAAGATCCTTGCATAACTCTGCTCAACTCTTTTAAAGGACTTTTAGATTTACGAGTGAAGAGAATTTCGAGCGTGTGTCGCAGTTTGTTATTAAAATTCAGTGGAATATTATTTAAATTATTAAAATTACTATAATTCAGCTTTGAATTTTACTGTCCTCAAACATTTTTCACTCGTTTTGATTCGCGTTCATTTTTATATTTCAAGTCTCTTCAAATATTGGCGTCTTGGCCTGGGTCAAGTAATCCATTTCTTCTGAGAAATTGCTTTAATTCAAGCAATAGTTGTTCGAACAGCTATATATTAAATCAATCTATATATAATAATATATTAATATATTAATTAATATCGTATTAATTGTTTCAAAGAATTTAAGTTAAAACCATGGATTTTTTGAGCAAAAACTCACTAAAAAAGCGAAGCAGAAATTGAAACGAAGGACGTGTTGTTCCCTCCTTTTCTCAGCTGCTCCAAAATATCTTTGAATTCTGAAACAAAATTCGTCATCTCTTTATTTGTATTTTTAACTCGAAAAATTATCCGATGATGTTTATTTGATTTTTGAAACAAATGAAAAAAAAAACAGACTACGACTAAATTGAAAGTCTACGACGCATTTGTTTGCATCTCAACATTCAAATTCACGTTCAAAGCTGAAAGGAAAATACTGTAAATGTTTCCTTTCATTAAGCACTGCTATTTTTTAGAAAAGTCGGCGCTAAATAATTTCGCAGTTATTTTACCTCTTCTTCTCTCCGACCTACAAACAGCGCAAAAGCAGACCAGAGATGGCACAGCAGACCTTCTTTTATACTCAAGAGCTGCTACTTGTGCTACCTCCTCGTGCATGTGTTTGCGAGTGCACAACGTGGGTCCCCTGCACAAAACACAGGGGTTTTGAAGGGCGAACTTCCCACTCCACTCCTTCAAAATAAAAACCAATCATCAATCGAGTCTGACTTTTAAATATTTTTAGTGATTGAATGTCAGTCGATTGCAGAATGTTGTGTGTGGTGTAAGAATTTCGTGGTTTAGATTGAGAAATTTTATCAGAAATGTGTCAAAATTGAAGTCATCAGCTTCGGATTGAGTGCAAATGTCGAGGAATGCAGAAACAAGTGGGTCGCCAAATGTTCAAACATGTTGTGCTTTCCAAATGAACAAATGAAGCTGAAAGTCGAATAAACATTGAATATTGCGCGTGAGTCAAACTTTATATTTCATTTAAAAGCTTCTAAAAATCTGCAACTCGTCATAAAAATAATGAATTTCTAAAAAGAGCAGAAATTAAGTGCTGGTGATGCACGAGCATCAACAGATTCCTGTGCAGGACCTGCGCTTTGTTGGCAAGCAGTGGTCAAACTGCTCAACTTGCTGTGGACAGATGATGAGCATCAGAGATTACTGGCATCATCATCACCATCATCAAAACCATCATTATCGTCGTCGTCATCATCACCATCCTTGTCATCACTCTCCTACATTCTCTCATTATCGCTCAGAACACGTAACCACGGTGATGATTACAGATGATCATCATCATCATCATCGCCTGAATTTCCAAGCAGCCTCCTAATTTCCATTTATAGAAGGCATTCCTTGTTGCCATGGTGTTGAGCAAACTGATAATGCTGACTAATAATGATGACAACTCTTCGACAAGGGCGATGGAGATAATGATTATTATTATTATTATTATTATTATTATTATTACTATTATTGATAGTGATAGAGTACTGCTTCTTTAAGCAAAAATCTAGAAACGGGTTCTACTTATCTCAAGGTTGTTGTTCCATCAATTGTATCATCGCTATTTCTAGCATCATCATCATCATCATCATCGTCGTCATCATCATCATCGTCGTCGTCATCATCATCGTCATCGTCGTCGTCATCATCATCGTCATCGTCGTCGTCGTCATCATTGTCTGCATCAACCCCTCCTCATCACTATGACTAATATTTCCTTGAGACTCAATGAATGTCTGCAACAACACAGCATCACATGAGAGAGGACATTGTTATATTGAATGTGTTGATAACATAATAATCATTTATCACGTGCTCTGCATCCCTAAACTTGATTATGACGTCATAATAAGGAAAGTAACGAATGAATTATAGATATTATACCAAATATTACAGATATTATATCAAATATTACAAATATTATATCAAATATTACAAATATTATATCAAATATTACAAATATTATACCAAATATTACAAATATTATATCAAATATTACAAATATTATATCAAATATTACAGATATTATACCAAATATTACAGGGCGCCATGTGCAGAGTCCTTTTGTTCTCACATTTGAATTAAAAAGTTAACAATCTAATTTAAATTTTTTATTTAAATATTTATTTGAATCTTTTGGCCACAAGTGTCGGTAGGTGGCAGTTGTTCGTCATGGGAACGATGGTCTTAGGGGTGCATTATCAGATGTTTTATGGAAACATGATGATGATGATGATGATGATGATGATTGGGGTATGGTATTATTGAAGTTATCATAGGTTATTATATTATATAGATTTTATTAAACAACACCATTATTATAAATATTACAATATATTATTAATAATAATAACAATAATAATAATAATAATATAATTATTATTCCGGTGATGGAGGGGCCACAAAAGCACCGACTGTAACGACCGGAAGTCGCCGAAAGGGGATGCAGGCAGCAAAACCAATGAGGCCCCAAAAATATCAGGTGTGGAATTTCCGCCATCGGATGGAACCCCAAATTGCAGAATCCTTGATCCGCTTGCAAATTAAGCCTCATGTTGTGAACTTAGTGTGTTCTGAATAATGTCTTTAAATCTTTGATTTTGTTTACCGCGGTGGACGATATTCAAGGAGCGTTGGAGACGTACGAGCTCTTCGATGTGCAGGCAACAAAGCAGCGAGAAAGCAACGAGATGGTTATGATGATGATAGTCTCGAATCAATACTCTGACCATCGATTCTGGAGGCTCTCTTTCCAGACAGCTGTTTCCGTGCGCAGTTGTGCCAATGTGCGATAGGAAGTTGGTGGCTGCGCATGATCAACAAGGAAGCAGCCAACTGACCAGGCTGAGACACCTACTCAAGCATCCAGTCATGCAAACAAGGCAAGATTTGAGCTGACAAAGAAGCACACTCGGGTCTAAGGATAGTTACGCAGACAAACTCAAAAATCGCCGAATCGAATTGCGCAGTTATTTTGGCACAACACCAACAGCACCAACAGCACCAACAGCAGTTACTAATGGAGCTAAAAAAAATATTGGACAACACATTTTTGCAGGTTGTAAATAATCATTCGACAGTTAAAAAATAATTTCTATTGCGTGGATGGTAGTTATTGTTGATAGTTGTTTGTTGTCACAAATCCATGTAAAGGACTCAACACGTGATCGTTAATGGTGGATGTAAAGTCTTACAAATAAAACTCAATTTACAGCCACGTTACAGTCCACATTAATTTAAGTTAGATTTTGTGTTCTGAAGATAGCTTTGCACAAGCAACATATTGATTTATAAAGTGTCGCAAGGCCACCTTCAACGGTCTGAATTATATGCGGCTTTTCATCAGCTCGAGCTAGGTTTTGAACACGGAATCATTCGACGGGACACCGAAGAAAGGAATAATAACCAATTTTCAGACAGAAAATACAATCTTGTGAAAGCTGGTAAGAAATCCAGAGAGCTATTTTTATATTTGCTTCACAATCATGAATATTCATGGCCTTATTGCACATTGTCCGAAGGAAAACTCTCTCCTACTTGTCCCTTAGCAATGCAATAATGCAACTTTTTAACCATAATAAATGCACCTAATTTTACTTTTCCTAAGTTGCAAAGGAAACGAAATGTGATTTGAACGACCTTTGGTCACATTTGATACGACGTTCATTGGAAGCAAATTCATGAAGTTCAGGTAGAAAGACCCGAAAGGGACTTTGCTCTAAAAAAAAGACTAAAAAAAGAGTTTCTAAAATAACAAGAAATACGACCTCCCTTTAGATCCCCCCCCCCTCATTTCAAGCGGCAACAATCATTTCGCGAATGTTGACATTCCAGGTCCAAATAAGTTTTGCATTTAAAATATCCTCAAATTTGCAACGTTGTTTTTCATTCCAGTCACAAAGCCTAAGATTTACGCTCGGAAAATTTGCCCGTTTACTTGTAATTTCGCGCGTAAATCTGAGAAACAAAAATTAAATGATTATTCGATTTCCCCCGTGTAACTAATTATAACTTATTATAACTAATTATAACTTATTACAACTAATTATAACTTAACAGCATTAAACACGCTTCAGAAGTTCACTCAATTTCAACCACTCTCAACTTAAGTCTGCAATCCAGAATTGATAAAACAATAATCTTCCTGCAGGCTCAGAATATCGCTTTTCAAAACTTCGAAAAATACTGGGTCTCATCAATTGTTTTTTCCAGCTTCGTAAGAATAAATAATAATAAAATAATAATAAAAATAATAAGAATAAATAATAATAATAAAAATAATAGCTTTATCGTCCCACAATTCTTAAACTCAATTATTATGCAAAAAAGGCATCATGAAAAAGTTGATTTTTGTACTGAAAGCAGCTAGAATTGAGTTCGGGTTTGTCCGTCGACACCACTTTGGCTGTGGCTGGTCCAGTGGGCTGAACATTCTCCATTTCAAATACCATCACAACGTTCTTCTCAGGGTGTGGTTTCAAGTACACTGCCGGTACGTAAAGGGTGACTTGTGGGCCATACTTGGGTCTGAACCTTCCGAGGTTGTGTCCATTGACGTACACTACTCCCCAGGTCCATCCACACATGTCCAGGAAGGTGTCCTTGGTGACCTCATGTTCAGGGGTTTTGAATGTTCCCATGTATATG
>MPNW01000458.1:23593-43238 GCA_011800805.1 Hirudo medicinalis
TGTTACAACTGACATTAAAACATCACCGACATGTTACAACTGACATTAAAACATCACCGACATGTTACAACTGACATTAAAACATCACCGACATGTTACAACTGACATTAAAACATCACTGACATGTTACAACTGACATTAAAACATCACTGACATGTTACAACTGACATTAAAACATCACCAACATGTTACAACTGGCATTGAGGGTTTCCATCTGTTTGAGAGTTTTGACTAAGTTATCTTTGTCCACATATTGATGTCCTTCTCCCCAGACATCCAGCCAACCTGTGTAGAGTTCAGAGTTCACCTAGGTTTGAAGGTCATGCTAATTTTATTCTCTAAAATTTAGTTTGCAGATTATTTTGAAAAAAATATTATTATTATAAATGCAAAAGTTTTTTATTGTCACAGATTATTTTGTATGAACAAAATAGTAACTAATACTTAAACAAGAAATAATAATCTATTTGTGGAATAATGAAATGTCATGGATAATGAACATAATCCAGACAACCAGAGGTCCTCTGTTCTTGTTCCAATCCCTCATTGGCTGGAAGGCACTGCTCACATCTAGAATGATATTTAATTTGCCACTAGCAGTAAAGATATTAATCACAAATTATAATTTATTTATTAACTAAAGCAACAGTTGTGTTTCGTTGCCTTGAAATTCCCTTTCATCAAATAAGGCAATGCACAAAAATAGTGTGGAAAAATAGGAGCCCATGCTCACCATTGCCAGTCCCAAAATCCACAGTAGCAAAGGCCCTCTTGGTCGTGCCACATTCGAGCAACTTCAAATCATTCCCATCTGTGGTGAACAGGAGGGTCTCTGATCCCAAATAATGCTCCATTATCCTTGCCAAAAAATCCATATAATCGTGGTCACAAGCATGGAAGCTTCCATATTCATTTTCTACTTGCACCATCAGGATTGGTCCTCCATTGCAGTAAAGGTGGGGCTTGATGAGTGGGAGAAGCTTGGAGAACCATCTCTCCACTGCTTTTACGTATGCTATTGGTTGGAAAAGTAATTAGAAAGAATTATTAAGTGATCCAATTAAAGGTGATGAATAACAATGTTGTTTTATAATGCAAGTCAATAATCCCACTGACTGTGATCCATTGTCCTAATGACCATTGTCCCATTGGATGATAAGAACCAGCCTGGAAACCCTCCCTTTCAATATAAATCAATTTACATCTCACTAAAATATTAGGTTCAACTTTTGTCGGCTGCATTATTGAAGTAATTGCCTTGTCTGTCCATTATCATCATTACATCATTATCAACATTGTCATCACAATTACACTCACATATTCCCATTCAGCACAGATGTATGGTCCAGGTCTAAGGATGACATAGAGATTGTACTTTTGGGCAAGTTGGATGAACTTGATGAGATTGTTTTGTCCTTCAAAATCAAAGACTCCCTCTTGTGGCTCATGGATATTCCATGCTACATAACTGCATTTAAGGATTTGAATTAATTTTAAGCAAGTTAATGTAAGTGCAACACATTAAAGCTCATTTAACAATTAATGCATGTTATTCTTTTAGATATTGTCAAATTTTTAAATTTTATTTATAAGTCATTAGCTTTCATGGGAAAAGTTGATAAAAATGTATACGTTTGGATGGCATCTAAGCCAGCAGCTGCCATCTTGACTAGCCTATCTTCCCAATAAACGTGAGGAACCCTGAAATAATGAAGGCTCCCGGCAACGTAGCGATATGGTTTTCCATCCTTGATAAATGTGTTGCCACCATAGTCGACTGTAAAGTACCTAGTACTACCACCTCGAAGAAACTTCTGGCTACCAAAAAACACAGCATATTTCGAATCTGCATTTGTGATATCCCGCAAAAACTATTCGAATGATATATAGCATTGTATGAATTGCTACTATTCATTAAAACATAACCACACCTGGATGGAAATATGCTGATACAAAAAAGAATTACATTTAAAAACCACACGATTAACTTCATTTGCAAGCTTTCCTAAGTAGATATCTTAATTTCTGTATTTGGGTCTCCATCTAAAAACTCATCAAGTAAATATTCTTCAGCCCGCAAAATCCAATAAATTTTCATCTGACCCAATCCAAAAGTTGCTTTAAGAACTTAAGGTCAAAGTAACTTCAAAACAAATAAACATGACCTAGATTTTGTCGACTGATAAGACTTCTCCTGTCTACTAAGTATTAGTTCTCGTCAAACTGCGTTCGATCATTTCCCTGCCCGGATTTTAACTCAGAAAATTTTTATTATTATTTATTTTCTATTCAAAGAATATATGTGATGACATTTATGAACCCAAAATTACAACAAATTGCATTGTCCTTAAAAATCTTCAGCAATTGAAATCCTAGGTGTTATTCTTCATCTTCTTTCACAGGTTGCCTGAATCTAGAAGCTCTCTTATTTTTCTCCTTCAACCGTTCCATCCTGAGTGGCGTGTTTCGTCCTCGACTCGTGAACTCGACATTGATTTTTCGACCTCCGAGCAGCGATTCATTCATTTTCAAGCCAAACTGAAATCAAACAAAGTGGCTTTTATGCCAAAAAAAAAATAATACAGGTTATTAACAACATTTGTTACCAAACAGTGCATTGCTGAAATTAAGTAATAACTTATTACTACATTAACAAAACATCAAATGGATGACTACCATGTGACTGGTTCTGTTCTCGAATTCCACGTAGGCGCAACCCCTCGAGTCGTCCGTGCCCTTCCTCGTCAACAGCCTGACTTCCTTGACATCTCCTAAAAAGAACTCGCAAATAACCATTCCATTTCAATGCAATCCAGCAGACATTAACTTGTGGTATTACCTCCTTGAAAGGATTATACAAAAATTACTCAAAACGAACAAATTGATAAGAAAACAAAGTATTTTTATGGAACTTGGAAGTAAGGTGCAGTGAACTCATGCCTGTTTTGGAAAAGTGCTCCCTGATCTCCTCTGCACTGACCGTGTATGGCAGGTTGCCTACAAATAATATATAGGCCTTTTTCTTTTTTTTCTGAGTCGTCTTTGTGTTGGATCTGTCGTTGGAATCGGTTTGTAACTTTGTCTCATCCTCAAGTTTTAATTTTTTGGCTTTTGGCTCTTCTACTTTGTCAGTAATGTTTTCAGATTCCAACTTTCTTTCTTAATAAAAAAAAGTTAATATTGATTCATTTTAAGTGACTGTATACATTATATTAATACAGAATATTTAGCCTCAGTTTGTTATAAATGCTATTCTATTTTACAAAAACAATCTAATGCACATAGCCATAACAAAACCCATTAAAGTAAATCATGTCAGGAATAAATTAAGCTTAGAGATTAAACATTCTTACACAAAATCATAGCAAATAAGAAGTTTCTTACCTTTGTCTTCATTCTTTAGATTTCCTTCTTTTGATCGCACAGACCACCATTCCAGGCGCTTCTGTTCCCTGGCAGTCAGCAACTTTTTATTGGCAGTATGTTTCTGAATTTTGGAAAAATTCCACTTTAACTAATACTCATTACATTGGACAGTAAATCATCAAAATCCAAACCCTCTTCCCAAACGCCACCCTGCTTGACATTCTTTAACTTATGTTTACAGTTCCTTATAATCGCCTAACAAACAAAATATGTTTAAAAATTCACTTTTCCAAATTGATAATTTCCAATTCTAAAATAAAATTCGATATGACCATTACGATTAAAATAAAAATAATTTCAATTACATTTGAATTCTCAATAAAAAGAAATAACTCATTAATAATTCGTTATTACAGAAAAGTTTCGAATTAACAAACAAAAATGTATTTAATAAAAACTTTGGTGTGAACATAAAACAAATGTATGTTGCTCTACAATATAGAACAGTATTTTTTTTTATAACTATAACCACACAATCTTTCGACACAGAGCATCATTCAATGCGTAAAATCTACTTTATTCAAATCAGTGTTATGAATGAGAGGCGTTCATCGCAATCATTTCGCCTGGCAACGAAAGCAAATAGTGAGCTATAAGCGTGCTGGAGATAAAAATGCAGTGGAGCGAGTCGGTCCTCCACGCACATTCATCCAGGTGAATATTTTATCATGCAGGTGTTGGCCATACTCTACTATATTAATCGGTCGTTTGACGAAATTTATAACATCATGGAAACTAAATAACTCGCGAATAAATTATTGTATCAGAACCTCGAGCAGTATGTTTAACATTTAACACACGTCTAACAAATATTTCCACCTAGTCATTTCGAAGAATGTCGATAAAACCAGAGATATTTATGTGGTTTCTTTTATTTTCGTTCAAGATATGTCCGGTCCTCAACAGTTACTCTTCAACGTGCGTCGTAATCTCAAATGATTGCAGTTGCCGGTACAAAATTCATTTTTCTGCCAATCAGATGGTTATGCCGATAAGTTTGAGGTGTGAAAACCTAAAGCGAGTGAAAAGTCTTGAACTGAACACTTCCATGCTACAAGCTGAATTTTTAAGTTTCTCCATAGAATATGGATCCACTGTTCTCGAGATTCCAACAGGTTGTTTCGGCGATGTCTACTCTAGAAAAATATTCCTCCAAAATCT
The DNA here is from genome assembly GCA_011800805.1 of Hirudo medicinalis. Taxonomy (NCBI): domain Eukaryota; kingdom Metazoa; phylum Annelida; class Clitellata; order Hirudinida; family Hirudinidae; genus Hirudo; species Hirudo medicinalis. Next base: position 28,181 of record MPNW01000458.1, read on the forward strand.
GGGTATCAAAAACATCATGAAGGAAGCTTTTAGTTTACACAATCAATCCATCCTTCAAGATCTCCATCTCGATGGGAACGGCCTCACCACCTTGAGTTCAGGAGTGTTTGCAGGCCTTTCCACCCTGGTATATCTTTCAATTACTAATAACAAATTGGACAGGCTAGATGATTTCGCGTTCAAGGAGTTAACTGTGCTGAAATTTCTTTTCCTGGATAACAATCGCCTGAAAATCATCAGCAGACACACATTTGTCGGACTGGAGAATCTGAGAATTCTCTCTTTACAAGGTAACCTCCTTCATACCGCCGATGAACGCTCGTTCGATAATCTTCCACTTCTAAATCATCTCATCGCTAGCGATAATAATTTTAATGAACTACCGAGACTTCTATTTTCCAACCTCAGCGAATTGACATCACTTGAACTCGGCGGAAATGAAGTTGAAATCTTAGATGAGGAATTGCTGGAGGAAACGATAGCCTTGGAAAGATTAGACTTGTCTCGAAACAACATATTTGAGATTGGTGGACGATTTCTTAATAGCAGCTTTATGTTGAAGAAGATAAACCTGCATGGAAATCCGCTGCTTAAGATTCGAAATTATACTTTCAGTGAATTGAAACATCTCAGCCATTTAAATATGGCAGATAATTACGCCATCTTTGATGGAAACCAAAAGACATTCCCACCGAAGTGGAGCCTACGATCGAATGTTGAGTACTTGGATCTTCAGAATTCCGCTCTGCGCACAACGACGGTCTTATTCGACATTTTGGAAAGCAAAACTCAAACCTCTGAGCTTCGTTTAAGTAAAAATTACTTGGGCATCGAAAACGAGAGCGAAAATATAAAAGTTCTGCTGGAAAAAGTTCCATTGTTGGAGCTGATTGACATGGATTCGAACCTCATCGAGCAGATTAATTCTCAGACTTTTTCTAATGCTTCACGACTGAAATACATTTACTTGCAAAACAACAGAATCACGAAAATATCTGAATATTCGTTCGTCGGTCTCTCGCAGCTTGAAGTCATCAACGTTGCTGGAAATAGACTTCGTAGGTTGGATAATTTGACGTTCGTCAATCTACCGCGCTTAAATTCCGTTGATTTGAGTTCAAACGACATCTATTTTATAGACAAGAATTCTTTCTTCGATTGTCCATCTTTAAGACTTCTGACAATTCGTGATAATAAACTTTCTGTTGTTCCACAGTTTGAGAATAACCTCTTCAACCTCAGAGTTTTGATTCTGGACAACAACTTCATCGAAAAGTTCGAAAATAATTCTCTGAAATTTTTCTTCAATTTGACTTTTCTGAGTGCCTCAAATCAAATGAGCTCTGATTCAAACTACAGTCAGTCGACCCACCTCCCTGGTGATTTATTCGAAGACACTCCATCCCTAACCACACTCGACCTACAAGGCTGTCACTTGGGATTCTTGAATGGAGCTTTCAACTCAATGGCCATGGATGACTTGTACTTATTGAACCTCACCAGGAATGCTTTGACGTCTCTCTTCAATAATTCATTCTCTTCTCTGTCTAACCTGGTCCTACTGGATTTGTCACACAACTTAATTTCTGACATCCACCTGAAAGCCTTCGATGGTCTTTTGAACCTAAAAGAAGTGAATTTGAATTACAACAACATTATGGGGATGTCCCAATTGATTGTTTCTCTTCAAGATCTTCCAAAGCTTCAAGTGTTGCTTGCATCTCACAACGGTTTTGTTAATGCCAGCTCTTTTTATCTAAAAAACAGCAAATCTAACAATTCCTTCATCAATCTTCGAACTCTCGACATCAGTTCGAACAACTTAACAAAACTTCCACCTCTCCCTGACGTTCAGCTCGGGTTGAAGATTGTTGTTGCTAGCAATAACCTTTCAACAACAGAATATCTCGAAAAGCACATGACTTTCTTAACAGAACTTGATTTGAGCGGAAACCAATTCGAAAATGGATCTCAAATTAAACTGGAATCTTTGTCAAAATTAAAAATCGGAAATTTTGCAGGAAATCAATTGAACGGTCTTCACGTGAATTTTTTAGAAGCTTCGCATTCATCGGTGGAGAAACTTGACTTTCGTAATAATTTGCATTTGACTTGCAAAGTTTTCCAAGTGGTGAAAAAATTTATCAACTTGAATATCTTACAATTATCCAACAACAACATCGACTGCATCGACATCCACGACAATGATTCGTTTCCTGGATCAATCGAAGAACTTCATTTGGGCAGAAACAAAATCACTTGCGAAAGTTTAGCAACTGGATTGAAATACTTCCCTGCCTTGAAATATCTCGATTTAGAATCAAATCATCTTAAAGAAATCCCCAACAAAATTTTCGAATTAACAAAACTTCAAGTGCTCGTTCTTAGGGACAACGTGATACACCTCTTGCAGCCAATCGAACATCCACCTGTTCACCTTCACACCCTCATATTGACCAATAACGTGATCGAATCCCTGAATCAAAGCATTTTTGATAATTTATCAAACTTACGAGTGTTGGATTTGTCTTCGAATAACTTGAAGAAGCTGTCGCTTCCCTCCCATTTGCAGGATTTGGAGAGGATTTTCCTCAGAAACAACAACTTCAAAAGCCCTTTTGACACTCCGCTGGTGAGCTTGGGGTTCAAAAACTTGAAACTAATTGACATTTCAAGCAACAACTTGACATCAGAACCGACAGATTCTGTCCTCACGTTGAAAAGTTACAATTCTCTCAGCATCGACATCTCCGACAACAAATTAAACTCTTTGCAAAAATTCTCTTTTCTAGGTTTTTTTCAAACTCTCAATTTCAGCGGAAATGGTCTGAGATCTTTCGATTATGAACAAAATGGAAGGAAATGGGGCGCGGAAGTGATTGATTTTTCAAGAAATTTTATTTCTTCGCTCAATAACCTGGTGTCGGGAAACTTATTTCTCAACAAAGTGAAAAAGTTGAACCTCAGTCTCAATGAAATTTCACAGATTGGAATGAATTCATCCGAATTTATTCATCTCGAAACACTGGAATCAATGGACCTCTCTCGCAATTCCTTCTCTGAGTTCGACCCTTCATTGCTCGACATTTTCCCGCGTCTTAGGATTTTATTTCTCGGTGGAAACAATTTTCAGTGCAGTTGCGAAACTCGTCATTTGATGAGAACCGCAAGCGGTCGAAGAATAATTTTATCGGGAATCATTTGCCAAACCTTCGAAGCAGGCGAATCATCGAATGACTCTGAATGCAGGGAAGGAAATCCCCCGTGGAAGAAGTTCTCCTCAACTTCTTTTAAAGGCCCCTTAGTCTCATCGATGCCTCCTCCGTCCTCCAAGATCGAGGACAGACCGTCGTCTCAGTTCAACTGGGGACTCATCATTGGCCTGCCAATCGGTCTTGTGCTATTTTTCGTTGCTATGGTAATCGTAGTTTATTTGATGGCTTGCAGAATGAGGAATAAAGAGCCTCGTGACAGAAGCAATATTAGCAAAGTGACATCCAACAGGACAAATTCAATCGAAGATACAAAGTCGAGAGTAAGCAGAAACACTGATGCTTATTATGGACACTTTGCTGACGGCGACGGAGTTGCCTACGTTAAGTTCAAGGACAGGTCACTCTTTCCCAACTGTTGAAAGTTGGAATTTGGATTTGTATTTCAAGTTACTCTTGGTACTCTTTTTGTTATTATTATTATTGTTATTATTTTTTGTAATTATTTTTATTATTATTATTATTAACGACGTTGAATATCATTGAATACTATTATTATAACGGTACCCGGCTCTTATGAATGGATAACAAAGATTGAAAAGGATTACAATTTCTCACGAAATTTCATGCAGAGGTTGTCATTGCAGCGATTTGTTTGATAAATGTTTATAAAAATAACCAAATTAATATTACGTTTTATTAATAAATGTCAAGTAAACAATTTAAGCATTTCGTGGCTGAGGATTCATAAAGCAGACATTAAAATTAGACACGAAGAAGCTGGGCAGACGACAAGCGGCATTAAGTGATTTTAAATATTGTTTTACAAAATAAAAAATTATTCAAACAACACTTTTGTAATCGTTGGCTTGCGTAACTCGAATAGGCTGGGTTTGTGAATTGTAAATGCTATTGACGTGGTCACCTGAACCTTTACACACCTGTATCTGCTGCATTACTCATTACAAATTTACATCTTATATTATACAAACTTACATTATTATTTCACCATCATAGTAATAACAGGAATATTAATAATAATAATTTTATAATTTTTAATAGTTAACTAATATCGATTATATACTTATGTATTATGTATTTATATGTTATATACTTATGTATTATATATTTATATGTTATATACTTATGTATTATATATTTATATGTTATATACTTATGTATTATATATTTATATGTTATATACTTATGTATTATGTATTTATATGTTATATACTTATGTATTATATATTTATATGTTATATACTTATGTATTATATATTTATATGTTATATACTTATGTATTATATATTTATATGTTATATACTTATGTATTATATATTTATATGCAGAGCGTCGCTTTTCGGTTCAGGGTTTGACCAAGGACACTACTCACGTTGTTCCCCACTTTTATTGAAGTCGTCAATGTTTTATTTTAATGCATTCGTTCAAGTGTTCTAAGGTTAACCCATTTCTCCTACATGAAAGCATTTTAAGATTGCAATTTTTTAAAATTGTAAGTCATTCAGAACAAAATAGTTCCGCCTATTGACAAAACCATTACTACGAGGTAACTTGAAATCGCTCGCTCGCTGGTACCACACAATACCGGTGTCGGTACATCGGTACAAGTCCATTGATCTGTGTACTCGTCTTCAAAACAATTGAAAACAATTTTTAGTTTGTTAGATTTATAATTTTTAACACCACAAAATCAGCTTACATTAATCTGAAATAGCATCATCATTGATATGAAAACAATCAGGGGAGGTATCAAAATGGAAAATAACCAATTTAAAAGCATGTTTAATTACTTGAGCAGAGGTTTGAAGCGCTTTTTTGAAATCCATTGGGACATCCCACGATCTTCTCGTAAGGGAATTCCATTACTTCATTTCCACTGTTAAACAATTAAATGATTATCCACACCGTGTCTCATTGCATAAATCCAAGTATTACTTTTTATGACTTAACCTCTCGTTGTTTTAGTACGGCTTAATTGCATGACCTGGCTTAAGGAGTTTAAGTGAAATATTTTTCTCGGGTTAGAAAAAATTATTTCGACTTTGATTTTATTCTCCATAAAATAATATTGTAATGTGAAGATGATGACAATAAATTTATCTGGACTCAATTAACGTAATGATTATTATGGAATATTATGGTTAATATTTGTGATGAAACCAAGCGACAAAATGTACTTTGCAAAAAAATTTGGCAAGAAAATTATTCCAAAAATATCTTCGTGTCGCTTTAATGATCAACAAGGGGCTGATTTTGCCTTGCAGAAGTTAATAATAATCTTGACGAATATCAAAATTGTAACGTTTACTTCTGTTGTAAAGCAAAGCACTCACCCAGGGAAGTAATCACATGCGACTGCCCAACCATTTGTCATTTTCTGTCCTTCGTACTCCAGAGAAGGACATTTTGTAAAGGCACATCCAACTTCATATGATTTTGCCCAGACTAACTGAACAAGATTTATTGGATGGTTTAATGAATTGTCTTCATAATATAACAGAAAAATCATTGGTAATAATTAATTAAGAAAAATTAATTAATAAATAATTAAGAAAAATTATTGTTAATAATTGTTCTGAAGCACGCAATGCTAAGACTTATCGAACGCAAAGTTTGAATTTCTAACTAATAAATCAGATAATCACCTGCGTGTAGTGACCACAAGTTTTATTTGGCTTGCAAATAAAACTTTCATCTTGCGTGTAAACAGCATATATGAAGTCCTTCTTCTCGTTCCCCCAGTCATTAATGACCTCGTCCCACGTAAACTGTGGAATGGTGGTGGCGTACAAGTTTTGACCAACCCTGCCTATGGCTGAGACCAGTTTATCGTGTCGAAAATTGCACAATTTTGCCCACTCAGCTGCCTGATCAGCCAACGTTTGATTGTATCTCTGAATTTAAAATTATTTTTATTTTACTTTTCATTGCTAATTGCTTAATTTTAATGAATCACATCCAACAGCATTTAGAATAAAAGCCCAACCAAGTTTGTCAAATTAGACATGTTATAATGTTACTCATTATAATGATAATTATCAGTTATGTTTATTTTATCCTTCACAAGAACTACCTTGTTGGAATTCGTACCATTTTAAGCATGTTGGTGGCACCTTCAGCTCCTGCTCTCCACTTGTTGTGGAGTTCAACAATTCGTTTCTGATCCTCGCAGGATGGAAAGGCTGGATCCTTGCAAACATCGCCAACCGTGACCTTCAACATTGACATCGTGATGGAGAGCCAAACCAACTTCATCTTTGGGTTTTCAGTGGCTCCTTACAAAAGAAATTAATTTACAAATCAGTTTGAAAGTAAGAAATATGGACATATATTAATTTATTAAGCAAAACAAAAAGACACGTACGTACTCCATGAGGTAACATTATATGGATAAATAATTTTAATATTATAATAATATAATATTATATAATTAATAACTCACAAATATGTTTTTTTAAGGACCCCTCAGTGAAGCTCCAACAACCTAAATCAAACGTAAAAACAAACCTTTGTTGCCTCAAGTTGAAGAATAAGAAACTATTTTGCAACGAGGCTCAAGTTTTCAATCGAAGTTATGAAGAAAGAACTTGAATTCGTGTCAGGATTCAATAGATCTGAGCTCACCAATCAGTGAATAGATTTCTGAGCCCAAAATTCTGTTTACGAAAAAAAGCTTGTTTGTGAATGCATTGCGGTTTGATTGTCTGAAAACATGTCAAAATGAGACAAAATGAAACTTGTTCGCCTTCCTTTGATTTGGGTTGATGCCGTATTTGTTATCATTGTATTGACATCAGACAATATTTCGTTATAATTAATATTATATTATATTATATTAATATATTCGTATTAATATTCTAATTATTTAAAACAAACATTTTTAATGTAATGACACTTCTTCATCGTAAATTCAAGTTTTTCTAAAAGCTGCTTCACGTGCTCAGCAAGTTTTCACTTTCCACTTATTTCGTGTTTTTCAATGTTTACATATTTAATATTTAATGATTTAATGTTCATAATTACGAACAATTACTTCATTTTTATTTCTGTTTAATTCAACTAAAATATTTAACGTAAATAACTTTTTTTTTAAATTATTTCACTCAATATCGTCAACTGCTGAATAATTCATTAATCTTCTTTTTGGATGTTATTATTGTAATTATTATTATTATTATTATTATTGTTATTATTCATATTATTATTATTGTTATTATTGTAATTATTATTATTATTGTAATTATTATTAATATTAATATTCTTATTATTATTATTGTTATTATTGTAATTATTATTATTATTATTATTATTATTATTATTGTTATTGTTGATGTTATTACTATTAATATTATTACTTTACTACATATTACAGCAATTTAAATAAAATTTCTGCTCAATGAATAATTTTTCGAATAATTATTAGCTTTTCTCCTCAAAAATCCGAAAAAATAAAGATCGTGACATTGTGGAGGTCAAGACATGTGCTCATTCGAACCAGTGCGGTATTCAAGACTTCGTTGGTCAATCAATCAACTTGGGATTTTATTTGAAAGGAGTTTTATTGTGAGGAGTCTCACAATGAAGAAGATTCATTTGCAACGTCGGTGAAAGCGTACTTAAAAGCACGACAAGAATTCATCAAATGTCAGACGAATCATTTGTAATTATTTTAGCGATAAATTATTTATAAACACATAAATTGAGATTTCATTTTACAGTTTACAAGATAAAACAATTTACATATTACAAAGTAAAACAGCTTTCATATTACAACGTAAAACAGTTTACAGTTTGAAAGAGTTTCCAACGTCAACAACCTTAAAATGTAACCATCAACAACTTTCAAATGTAATCATCAACAACTTTCAAATGTAACCATCAACAACTATCAAATGTAACCATCAACAACTTTCAAATGTAATCATCAACAACTTTCAAATGTAACCATCAACAACTTTCAAATGTNNNNTAAAGGGGGGTTAAGAATTATAGTTTAAGTTAAATTGATTAAAATTATGTACTGCATAAAATATCCCCAAATAAAGCGTGTTGTGAAGTTGCATTACCATACGGAAAAGGTGGATATAAAAGGAGTGTTAATGAAGTGTTACTGAGCTGTTAATGGAGTGTTAATGAAGTGTTAATGAAGTGTTAATGAAGTGTTAATGAAGTGTTAATGAAGTGTTAATGAAGTGTTAATGAAGTGTTAATGGAGTGTTAATGAAGTGTTAATGAAGTGTTAATGAAGTGTTAATGAAGTGTTAATGGAGTGTTAATGAAGTGTTAATGGAATCATGATGAACAGCAGAACAGGTTTAACTTAATATCACTTATAAATATCGCAGTTTCACTGAATTAGTTATGAATCTTGTTCCGTGACAATATTTTTATTAATATTATTATTATTATTATTATTATTATTATTATTATTATTGTTGTTGTTGTTGTTGTTGTTGTTGTTGTTAATGTTAAGCAATATTCTTGTTGCGCATTGGCCTCATTGTTGTGGTAATTCAGTTGATGAATGCATGCATTCAATGAAGACTTCCATCGATAACTGAATTCATTAAATAAAAAAAATCTAAATAATAAAAAATCAATAATTATAACATTGCATTAATATTTATATAATGTTTAATATTTGTACAACATTTCATTGGATGTTAATAAGCTAATTGAAAAACGGTTACGAACGGAGATATTAATAATATAATATTAACATGTTCAACCACGCAATAAATGGATTGCAAACAAGGCGTCTGTTGAAAGAAACACAAAAACACAAGCAGACAACCTGAACTGCACAGCCCATCGTCACAAATCCCAAAGCCTTCGGGACAATCAGAGCAAGAATTCCCTTTGATGTAGGCAGGGATTTCCCTGTAATTGCCCCTTGCAAGAACAAAGTTCTTCGATGTTTACAAATGTGCATTTGCTAAATTACTTTAATGTCGTTCAATTACATTTTGTATTCTTAAAACTGTAAAAGGCCTTTTAAGAACTTAAGATCAAATCAGAAAACATTTTTCATCGAACATCCGAGTTTTAAGAACACAGTCGCAAGCAGTAACTCATCTTAAAAGAGGACATTCGATAGAACTGCTTTGTTCACAACTTCTTAAATAGAATTAAATAAATAAATAAAATAATAAATACTAATATTATCATGGTTTGTGTTTAAGTGGACGCTCATTAATTCTCAAAAAGATTTCGGGCCAAGCATTTACATAGCGCTCATTTCCAAGAGCAGGTACAAGTGTTGCCATTACAGCCGCCTACATCCTCTGAGTTAACATACACACTAAATTATTACACAATTGTTGTAGGTAGTGCTATTATTAATATTATTATTATTATTATTTATTTATTTATTTATTTATTATGGATCAATTGGCTAACGAGGGTCCGTAATAGCAGACGACAAAATCAGCATCCGCTAGAGACCCATTTGGCGTCACAAGCTTGTCACAGATTCTTTGAGCACAACCAACATCTGAGGTGTTGCTCCAAACTATCTGTTGAAATGTCATTTATTGCGATCAATATTTGTGTCACGCATGACATGACAAGACGATGAGATTTGCACAATGCCCAGCAATGTCACACAACGTAAACCCACACCCAACAATGTCACCCAACAATGTCACATTATCACAAACCCACACCCAACAATGTCACACAACTTAAACCCACACCCAACAATGTCACCCAACAATGTCACATACACAAACTCACACGCATTCCTACCTGCATGTAATGCCCGCAAAGATTCCCCGCTGAGCACGTTCTGGCGCCAAAGTTGAAGTAGCTTTTTTCTTCAAACCATTTCATGATGACGTAATTGTAGTCGATTTGTTCATTCACCGAGGTGAAAAGGTTTTGACCGACCTCCTTGTAAGGAAGGTCATCAGTCTCAAGGTCACCGTGTTCCCAGCGACATTTGGTAGCGTAACGCTCTGCCATAGAAGCGAGTTTGGCGTTCCACTTCTGCAAGGGTTGATTAATTGGAATAATTCTCTAAAGCCTTTTTAATTGTTTGCATCACTGTAAAGATGTAATGCTTAATAAGCACAAAGTACTTTGCTTTGTTGTAATGCATCTGCAGAGTTTACAAATCACAACCAACCACTTTCTTCATATTCGAAGCTCCCTCATTCCTCCTCAAATCGTTGTGCTTATCCACAATTACTACGCTGTCCTCACAGCTGGCTATTTCACGCTTTTGAATCTCTAAATTATTTACTTTTCCAAGGAAACCAACAACGAAACTGAAGCATAAAATCGGCATCATGTCCCTTAAAATAGCTGTCATCCTGCTTTATCATGTCATTTACAAATAATATCCTTGAGATCTGCGTTTATGGACTTTGGAATGGTGAAACAAAGTATTTATATCACTGGATGTTCTAAGATTGTCAATCCTTTTGTGGTGCCGTTCATTATCACATGAACTTATTTTCTCAGCGTGAAAGGAGAACATGCGAACAGGAACGAAATGGAAACCAGGAACACAAGAACAATGAACATTTCACATGAACTCACTATTCTATTTTTGTTTGTAAAAAAAAAAAGATAGTACAAATCAAATACTTTAATAAACACACTAAATGGGGGAATATAAATATAACATATTTCAGTTCACAATTTAATTGCAAAAACATTTCGAACCGGAATGATTGAAAAGGAGGATTGATTGAAAAGGAGGAATGATTAAATAAACAAATATCCGAACCATGCAAATCGGTGAGCATAAAATGTCTTTTGAACAAGGAAGTTCTTTTCATTATTTGAAGTGTCTTGAGGTAATCTAAAGAAATGAAGCTGACGTCGACAGCGCATGATCGTCTGGGTTAAAAAATAGAATGTTCGCAATTATCATCATAAATAAAATAATTAAATCACCGATGTATTTAAAAACCGATGTGTTTAAAAACCGATGTGTTTAAAAACCGATGTGTTTAAAAACCGATGTGTTTAAAAACCGATGTGTTTAAAAACCGATGTGGTGACACGATGTCGTACGTGGTTAAGTGGTTGTTCACCTTTCAAACTTAAGGCTTGTAATGCTGCAATAATTTTAAGAGATTTTAAGAAGCTAAAATAAAATAACTCCATTGAAAATTGTGGAAGTAAACAAGAACAAGAACAATAGCCCAGAACAACGTAACACAGATCAATCAACAAAATCAACAAAACTATTTCAACAAACTCAAGCTCTGATAGCGGAAGCACGGGCTTCTTTAAGACTGACCCTCGTTAACAAATTTCTGGTGGGCAGAAAACAAAAGCAAATCTTAAAGGCGTTCTTTTGCTCAAAACTTCAACTCTGCAAGACGAGAATTCCTGAGCACTGAAAATTCCTGGAAAAGACTTTGGTTGATTTTAATGCAATAAATTAGGTTTTGACTTTCAAATGGTTTCAAATCCAAATTTAGCAACGCAAGAATTTTTCTTGCATCCCTCAAAATATCTTAGTAAGTTTATGCTGGAGAGATAAGTTGTTACGTTGTTAAGTTGTTGTGTTGTTAAGTTGTTATGTTGTTAAGTTGTGCTTCACGGCAGTGACCGGGTATGAACGATGAAGACAATTTTCTTAGAACCACAGACTTTTTACTTCATGTTTATTTTCACAATCAATCATTTGCAACGCCTTTTAAAGAGAACAATCCTCGTGTTGAACTTCTTATTTGTCCTATTCATCACGTTATGCTGAGGACATTAATAAAATACTAGGACCTACTACATGTTGAACTTCTCAAAAGACTTCGAAAGACAACAAGAACGCCCGATGTCTTTCAAAGGTTGAATTGGTGTCAGTTGGGAGGGTCTCGATGAAATCCGACATTTTCATTCTTGTGCTGGTTTAATGTAATCAATTACATTTAATCATTTGTAATCATTTACATTTACATTTTTACACTTTGAGATGAAATAAAAACATCTTTGAGATGAATTCTCAGGAGAATTGGTGCTTCCTGAGAATGTTCAAAATTTGTTTTGTAATTTAAACAGGAAAAACATGAGGACATAGTGATGTTAAATATTTAATATGATTTGTAATTTATTATTATTATTATTATTATTACTTATTATTTATTTGTATTTTAAATAGCGAATCTGTTAATTCGAATGTTCTTGCGCCTCAAATAAAAATGAAAAATATCAAAAGCGAGTTTTTTCTTCCCTGTTGTTCATTTCTTCAATTTGTTCATTTCTTCAATTTTACTCGCGTGGATTTGTGAATAACTCTTGTACCAATCGTACTTCCTGGAAATGGTATTTTTGTGGACATTCAGTCGTTGTAAAGATGTAAATCATACAAATTACAAAGATATTATGAATATGTGAACTAGGTATGTAGTCCTTCTTTCCCTAAATCTCCTTTCAAGCTCTTCTCGATTCAATCCATTACGGTCCTAAGTTGTTCTTCCGCTTCATCACCAACGAAGAACAGTTTCAATCCTGTTCTTTCACTCCTCCACACACTCCTTTCATTCCTCCACACACTCCTTTCACTCCTCCAAACACTCCTTTTGCTCTTCAAAGCCTGGTTGAGGATCACTCTTCCTCGAGGACTTGGGTTTTTTAATTACTTCATTTGTTGCATTAATGACGTCATTAATTAATGCATTATGATCGAATAAAACTGCTGGAAATTCTAAGAACTGGTTGTGAATTGATTGCAAATCAGGTTGAAACAACCGAGGTTGTTGATTGATTGACAATCATTCCATTGGTTTGAATGCCTGCTTATTTCGTCAACACTATTTGAACGGAGTCATTTTCGCACATTTTAAGTAAAGCTGAAAAATCAATAAATTAAAAAAAAGAACAACATTAAGTGAATATTAATATTTAATGACATTAAGTGAATATTAATATTTAATGAACACATATTTTACTCCGATTTTAAATCTTCATCTTCCTCCACACAGAGGTCATCGAGGCACTGTTGGTGAGGTGTGCATCTGCTGCACGGTGGTCCGTTGATGAAAGGTCTTTCACCAGGGAAGACCACCCTGTGGTGATGATTTGTGACGTGATGATGATGATGATGATTTCGACGACGACGATGATGATGGTGATGGTGATGATGACAATGTTATGATGGTGATAACAAGGACGATTGAATGGAGCCTCACATAATAGGGTGAGTCGAAATATGCGTTATTTTCAAAATGGAAATATTGTTGAAATTATTGAAATAATAAGGCAATAACAATTAATTTGGTGACAGTGAACGGCAGAGCAGTCCTACCTGGGGTAAAAGTAGCAGACGACGAGGTGGGCCTCATCTCTTGGAACGTCGGCATCCACTTCTGGACACTTCCAGTAACTGCAGCCTATCTCTGAAGTTGTCCACCAAATCAGCTGCAATGTCAATGTCCATCACTAAATTCGTGTTATCACTATTGACAATGACTGCATCACTTTTGTCATTGTTCTTATTTTTCTCTTCATTGTTTTCAACGTCGCTCAACGTTACTAACCTGGAGATACTTCATGCAGGAATCTTCCTGGCTCTTTCTGCAGCTATTACTCGTTGGAAAATAGTGAGCGGATCCTTCATTCCAATGTTGAAGAACAGGCAGGAAGACGGAAGTGGCCTTGGAGCTGGTCACGTGGTAAATGTGGCCGAATTGTGATCTGATGGTCACGAGTTCTCCACCAAACTCTTCCATGCTTAAACCGGAGCACTGCAGTCTTGCCTGCAAGTTTGCCATTATTTCTCCGATGTGGCTCCAGTGCTGGGAGGAATTCGTTGAAAATATAAATAGTTTTGAACAAACAACAGAATTTAATGCTTAACAAGTGAATGTTCTTCAGCTAATTAGAGGAATAATTCTAATTAACAACAAATCCGAGGACAACATCGTAACTCAAATTTCCAATCTTTGACAGGACCACAACAAAAGCTAAGAATATCTTCAGGGTGCTTCAGGATGTTTTTAGAAATAAATTTTTACTCAAATAAATCGAATGTGAGATAACTGGTCACCATGAAATTCAGATTGGCCACTCCCAGGCTCCTCCTGACACTATTGATGTAACCAAGGATCTCTGCCTTGTGTGCGTCTGTCTGCGTCCTCATGTAAGTGGCCCCCATGAAAACATTCAACTTGATGAAGTTGAAAGCCGATGTGTTGGAAAGTGTTTTTGGCTGGTCCAGAATTTTCACGGAAGACCTCTGCATTGGTGTCGAAGCTCTGTTGAGGATCAAAGCCTTCGCTACGTATTCGTCATCTCGCTCCTTTTCGCTTTTCGTGGCAGTCGCTTGTGTACCTGGTCTGGTCGTGGTTCCTGCAAAGGTTGGAAATTTGAATTTTGGTTTTTTCATCCTCGCTGATGAAGTGGTTGTTGCATGTCTGACGTCCTCATTTTCATTTTTACTTTCCGTTGTTTGGTTCGAGAGGATTTCACTCTCGTTGAAGGTTTGGCGTTTAACTGTGGCTGGACTGCCTGGCAGTGGTCCGACCAAGATTACAAGCACCAAGATCGCTTGGAATCCAAGCGACATTTGGTTTCGTTTTGCAGCTAAAATAAACGCTTGATATTTTCTTCCGGGAAATTCCTTTAATGAAGCTGTTCGAAATAACTTGAATGTAAATATTTTAAACCACTTATTAACAATTAACTAATTAAATCATAAGTTAATAATTTCTAATAAAAGAACTAAAAAAATTTAATCCCAATTCTTAACCGTCCATATTTCTTTGTTTTGTTTCAGGACGTCATCGGTGACGTCGCATCTTCCATCTGGCGAACGAAATATTAATCTTGACCCACCTTTGAATAAAAATATAATTACATTATATAAAAACAGC
>MPNW01000458.1:52169-72393 GCA_011800805.1 Hirudo medicinalis
GATCATCAGAGTAATTCATGTAATCATTATAAACATCATCATCATCATCATCCTGACCATCAGAGTAATTCATGTAATCATTATAAACATCATCGTCATCATCATCATCGTCATCATCATCGTCATCATCATCATCGTCATCATCATCATCATCATCATCATCGTCATCATCATCGTCATCATCATCGTCACCGTAATCATCATCGTCGTCGTCTTCGCCGTTGTAAACCTCGTTTTTCTAGATGTCATTAATATTGATCTGATTGATCGTGGTATTGATGATGATGGTGATGATGATTACGACGGCGTTGGAGAGGATGATGATGATGATGATGATGATGATGATGATGGTGATGATGATGATGTTGGTGTTGCTGATGGTGGTGATGACGATACACGTCTTCCCTTCCAGTCCTTGGGGATCCATGAAACCGTGTTGACCAGCCTCATTACATATTCATGATTCCGATTCTATAATTATGCATCAATTCGATGCTCTATTGGTCAGATTCAGACCAGGCCGAGTGTAATTTTTAAAAATACAAATAATAATAATAATAATAATAATAATAATAATAATAATAACCATCATCTTCACCATCAACATCATCATCATCATCATCATAATCACCGCTATCATCATCATCACCATCATAGCCACCATGACTGTCATAACCACCATCATCATCACCACCACCACCAGCAGTGCGAGAGAATGTCCTAGCAAAGGTGTCAGAGGATGAGGACTCAACTGTTGTGCAAGTCACGTGATGGTGGCCACGTTTGTTTCAATTTCTGAGGTGTTCTTTGTGTCTGTGTGTGTCTGTGTGTGTTTGTTGTTCTTTGTGTGTCTGTGTGTATGTGTTGTTCTTTGTGTGTCTGTGTGTATGTGTTGTTCCTTTGTTGGAAGCCTGCCTCATGAGCTCCTCAAATCAACATTTCTTCTTGAAGTGCTTAAGAACGTTAAGATTGGTGGAATGGTGTCATGCCAACAAAATGTAGTAATAATAATAATAATAATAATAATAATAATAATAATAATAATAACAATAATAATAATAATAATAACACTAATAATAATAATAATAATAATAATAATAATAATAAATAAAGTATGAAACAAGCACCATGATTTACAATGAAATGCTGAACCCAATAACATTTAAGTGCATAGTAATTTAAGATTAGTTTGGCAGAAACTGAAGACTGTTATAGAACATGTGTCTCAATAAATGACAATGTCATGAACTTGCTTTGTATCACTCATTGGCTGTTATAGTGCCTTCTAAAGATATAAGCCAATGAACTGCTTGCCTCATATTCTTTGCCAGACATCTCAGTTTCTTGCAGATGATGGTGGCTCACTTATTTTGAGCAATCAATTTTGAGTGTTGTTATTGTGGGATCTCGTTTTGTCATTATCATTCTTGGTTGAAGTCTGACTCAAGATCTCGATTGTTTTAATAATTATTGAATTATTAATTATCACATGCAGCTTAATTCATGTTTATTGTCAATTTATCTATTTATTTACAGCTGCTGGAGCTCTTTGACACAGAGGACCCGAGAGAAAGAGATTCTCTGAAGACTGTGCTGCACAGAATCTACGGCAAGTTCTTGGGACTCCGGGCTTTCATCCGCAAACACATAAACAACATTTTCCTGAGGTGGGTCTTCCCTTCTGATTGTTCAAGCTCAGCTTGCCTGTTGATGGCGTCTCAATTTTTCTTTTCCACTTATCCGATGATGATGATGATGATGATGATGCTTTACCATCAGTGCTGAGATGTCTCCCTCTTATCAAGTTCTTTGAGACTTTTGATGAAGACTGATTGCAAATGTTTTTGGTTGTGCATTATTTATTTTTTATTAAACTTTAGGCATAAACGTTTTGGCGTTCCTTACTAATTGTTGTCAACCTCAGATTGCACCACTTGTCTTTGGAAAGATGGTTGATTGTTAATAACGACATAATTTATTGTGAATAACCACCCTGAATGGACTCTCACGATTATCCCTCTTCTTTTTTTTTGTACTTTGATCACCTGCAAAAAAAGAATTACTTGTGTGACTCGCTCGATTCTCTTTGGTCTTTAGATTTTATAAATATCGATTAAGTTAAGTTGTTTAATAAATTTAAAATTGATGATGGAAAGTAGAGTTACATGGCGATCAGTCGATGACTCGAGGTCTCTTTTTACATTCAGGTTCACGTACGAGAACGAGAACTTCAATGGCATCGGCGAATTACTTGAAATTCTAGGGAGGTTGGCATCTGTTCCGAGCTTGGCTTTCTCGACTGACTCGTTAAATGTCGTAATTGCCTGCATTAAAATATCACTTTAAAACGTTACAACTAAGTAATGACGCCCGATCGGCGGAAATGACGACATGTTTTTAGCGTGACGAGTTCCAATATTTGGAAATTACCATTTTATGATTGAATCGATGTTGTTAAAAGATGATATCTTGCACTTTACTTTCAAAATCTCTGCTTTTGTTGACTAATATGGCTCTACATGTAGTTGATAATGTTTTAATTAATGGACAGTCATGAAAATCTATTCGAATGACTTAATCGATTGGTAACTTATTCTTAACTCCATCCATTCACTTAGCATCATCAACGGCTTTGCTCTGCCCCTGAAGCCCGAGCACAAGGTTTTTCTACTGAAGGTTCTCTTGCCTCTTCATAAGGCCAGGACTCTCAACATTTTCCACGCTCAGGTCGTTATCACTTATTTTTTTAATGATAATCATGATCTATTTACACATTATTATTCTTTATGTTGTGCTTACAAGTCATGGTTAATTGTTATATACTGAATGAAATATTGATTTCATTGGGGATAAAGCTCGTTGCCGTGGTGTTTTCTTATCGTCTCATTTTCTCAATATTAACAACTACTATTAATGTCGAAACGTCATTGTGATTCTCTTCATCGCCTTTGATCACGTCATCATCATCGCCATTAACCAGTCATTTTCTTACTCTTCATCGTCACGATCCGATTCTTCTAATCCGCCCGATAATTGCTTCCGTTTCCACCTGTTCTTCAGCTGGCTTACTGCATCGTGCAATTCATCGAGAAAGATTCTACCCTTACTGGCCCGGTTGGTGTGCATTTATAGCATTTACATTAAAGATTAAAGTTTATTTTATTTGTTTTTTAAATTAATTTTATTTTACACAATTAAGTCTTCTTCGAGGTTTTAAATAGATTTCATACGATCGGTCGTAACAGGTTATAATTAGCCGATTGATTGGGTCGTTAGTCAAATGAGGCCGTCAATGTGAATAAGTATTCGTGTTATTTTTTACGTCCATCGAAAGAGAGCCGAAATGATCGCGGCCAATGAATGCGTTATGATCGAGTTCCTTTCATTCGATATTTTGTGAGCCACCCATTAGCCGAGCAGTTTTTAAGTTAAAGATGAATATTCAAATTATTTCTTTCAGGTCATAAGGGATCTATTAAAGTTTTGGCCGAAAATGTCGAGTCAGAAAGAGGTTGCTGTTTCGAAGTTATTTTTTTACTTAATGCTGTTTAACGATTTCAGAATTTTCAGAAAAAATCCATCGTGTAATCATATTCTATTTGCAATAATCGGAAATTATTCTTATTGCATAAATGATTTCTAAGAACCTGCATTAAAATATTTAGGTGTCTAAATTTGTTAAATACAAACCTACAAGTTTTCTTCAAAATTAATACTTTTAATCATTAATTTTGGCTTCCATTGCCTAAAAAGCATCTTGTGGTGGCAGCACTATATGAATGGTTCAAGTGCCTCTGATGCTCATGCATTAATAATAACAATAATAATAACAATAATGCACTATATAAACATAGGAAAACTATATTTATGAACTAGGCAGTGTGTATTTATGAAGTAACAACAGTGAATGATTGGAGTTAAGATTCATTAAAGCTGTATGATTGACAGGTAATGTTCCTGGGTGAATTGGAGGAGATCTTGGACGTCATTGACCCCTTAGAGTTCCAGAAGGTGGTCGTTCCCCTCTTTGGACAAATTGCCAGGTGCGTCTCCAGCCCCCACTTCCAGGTAAACTTTCTAATTGTTCTCGTTATCAATTTCAATTAAGCGTCATTAATTGGTAATCGTGGTAAGATTATAAAATCCACACAGTGAAGAAGGTAGAATATTGAACATCTCGGTCTTCACTTTAATGAGAGCGGACTCTCTACATTAAGCGAATATTTTAATGACCTAACAAATAAAGTGATAAAGGTGACATGAAACACTCGAAGGAAATAAATTCCCGAGTGGCCAGTTCAAGGAGAGTGCAAACTTACTTAAATAAAGATTACTTTTATGATTGCCGAGAAGATAAACAACGAGACATGGTGTCGAAAGAAGAAGAAAAATACAAATCGTTGCCACATCATTTCATTTTTTGTGCTCGATGGTTTCCAAACACTTTGCTTCAGTCAAAATTTTATGCCTAAGTAGAAAAATATATATATAAATAGTTTAGTAGATTATTTCTGTGCATACTTAAATGAGTTTGAAAATGATAAAAATGCTTGGTTATTCATGCATTTAGCAACACAGAATGAAGTGATGATGTCGATGATTTGAAATTCACATTTGTAAATCCATCCAGCTGGATTACTAGTCAGCAAGAAATGTCTTCAAAACAATTCTAATGTGGATATGACAATGCTGATGGTAGTGCTGACAATTATGATGCAACTTAACAGTTAACTGTCATTTATTATGGCTTAGCTGTGCAGTGTGGCTGTAGAATGCATGGGTAAGGACAAATTCATCTGCATTTGCTTCCTTCCTTCAAGATAGCAGAGAGGAGTCTCTACTACTGGAGCAATGAATACATCCTGGGCCTCGTGGAGGAGAACATAGGCACCGTCATGCCGATCATCTTCCCGTCCCTGTACCGCATCGAGCACTGGAACCAGATGATCGTCGCACTGATCTACAATGTCCTCAAGTCGATGATGGAGATGAACAGCCAGCTCTTCGACCAGCTGACAAACAGCTATTCTTCTGAGCAGTCTAGGTTCTCCTTGTCTTGGAGATGTTTTATTTGAAATTTTCTACTAACCCTTTTATTTGTTATTCAATGCAACAAAGTAGTTATTGATTAATTTATTAGCTAACCTATTTATTATTAAGTCCCTTTAATTAAGTGATATGAAATACTTACCATCATGCAAGTTATTGTTGTTTTAACATCCGCTTAAGATTTCATAAAGCTTTTCTTTTAAGTAATTAACCATTGCTTATTGTTGTCATTAATTTTTAAACCAGATTAAAACAGAAGCAGCAGGACAGGGAGGAAATGTGGAGGAAGGTCGATCGAATCGTGGAAACTCTCAAGAGCTCCTCCACAGGGAACGGTTCGAAAGCCGACAATGAAATCGCACGGGGCTTGAAATCCCTGCGGGTCTTCAACGACGACAATTTCCCAGACACGAGCGGAACTGCCACGGGGGGCTCTGGTAAGACCTGAACGACCTTCGAATGGGTCAAATTCTTAGGTCTTCTATTCTTGTTGGACTTTGACGGCAACGATTCCGATGGCGAAGTTTGCCTTTCGGCATTCGCTTCGGATTGCTCGTTTCAGATGATGTATTTTTGATGGATGTGATTTTGTCATTGAAACATTTGTTGTGATTGTAACTATTCCCATCTCCACTAGCTCATGAGACTATTTCACCTTCTGTATTTTCTTAAAGTAAATTTTCCACGTTCTGTATAATCACAATTGGGGTCCGTCCGGCCCATAATTTTAAATTTGTTTTGGTTTTTCGAGCAGAAAATCTATCCTATTGCCGAATCCATTTCCCTCTCACATTCCACTTCTTCACCAGACCTTCTCTTCTCTCCCGGAGGGTAGAGTGGTTCGAGTCTGGTTTGTCCGCCAAATCATGTTAATTGTGCAGAGAAAATGGGTCGCATTTTTGTTCGCGTTGTTTCCAGTGCATTTGTACGAAGGCATGGAAACTGGATAATCGATGTCATGTCGAAAGGGGCAGTCGTGTCGCTGCTGTCGTTTCCTTATTGCTCGCATCAATCCAACAAACTCTGCTTGTGTATGTCCTCAATTCCTCCCCTTGGTTCCTCAGACTTCCATTTTTATGACTAGAGGTTGGAGTCTTGTTTCTTTATTTTCAAATATTCATTTCATATTGAATATTCATAGCTTCTTGAGCTGTGGGTGGAGGTGGTGGTGGTTTGTATGCGATCACCTGGTTGCTACTGACAACATTGGTACAGCTGTTATTTTCACCTGTCACTACATATCTCATGCTAACATGTTCCCAGAATAAGCATGGACAGTAGCATTTACATTGAAACGGCAAAACAAGGCATACATTTTGACAACGCGACGCATAGTCATAGAACGACAATGTTTTGCCTTCATTCTCATTGCTTTTACATGGACATGAAGAAATTTTGATTCGTTGACAAATTTCTTGTTTGGTTGATTAATTTATTGATAAATTTGCTCGATAATTGTGAGGTGCTCTGTTGCAATTTATTTGTCCTCAAAGCTTCCGAGACCAAGTCTTAATCTTCGATTAACCATCGTCTGGTCGGCCGTCTGCCTGCACAATTATTTTGATCGATTGCCAGTTTATTTCAAACATCAGTTAAGAATGCCGTTCTTTATTCTATGATTGCTTCGAGGAGCTGCATTGTGATGCACGAAATGGCCAAAATTATTGAAATCAATTAGCTGATAGTTAATTGATTGACACAGCATGTGACAAAGTTCTGATTTCTTATAAGCCCTCTCTTTGACATTACAAAATTTTCTTAACTTTTTAACCATTTTCTTTCTTATAATAAGTTTTTGAAGTGCGCTTTATTGAATTTATTTTCGTAATATTCTGTGTGTTCGAAATTCATCACCTGCCATCCTCTTGAGATTCCAAGGGCCCTTGCATACGAAACCCTTTCCAGCTCTCCTAGTCCGCTCGGCCGTGCAAGGGACTGAGGCCCCATTGCACGTGCAACAATCGCCGTCAACAATCACCATATCGTCACTCCACTCCATCGATCTTGGTTCGAGTCTTGCTCGCTTTATTTTGCCATTCTCTGTCGCCATTTAGGTGGTTACTCTAATTATCAGACTAATTAGCAGAGTTTATTTTCAATGTTGGTAGGCTGTAACACTGTCTCAGATGTAAGCATTATTTTAGCAAGTCTGTGTGCGAGCTCCTGCGTTGATGACTGCAACCGAACCTGCGGTAGCGGTAGCTAGGGCCGGCACCCGCACTTCATGTTATGAAAAGCCACGTCTTGTGCATAGAGCATTTAGTTGTCTTTTGTAATACATCACTTGGCCACTAGAAACTCATTGCACCTTTGGTTAAAGGTAGTTTAAGTCGTTGACCCCAATTTACCGAGGCATGCAGACAATTCTATCTGAAGGTTCTTATGGTTTGTGGGATATGTGACTAGGAAAAGCTGTAATTCACCTCTGTGAAAACTAGTTTGAATTTATTGCCCAGAGTTCTATTGTAAAGTTTTGATGTTGAATTAAACACTGCCCTGATGAATCCGAGTTGTTTTCTCTAGACATTTTTACTCGATATTAGTAATTATTATATTTGATACGGCTATTCATAGATGATAGGGTCGATATTGTTTGGAAACAATTCTATCACTTGGGCAATTGACCCAAATCCAACTGGATTGAAAAACGTTTTCACAATTAAAGGTATGGCATTTTAAACAGTGGTATGAGTAACCAACATCCAAAACCAGCTCATAAAGTACAGGAAATAGCATGATTTATGGCTCCTCACTGCACCGTGTAGTCAAAGCACCATCACAGAGTCTGAGCACGGAGCATCTCGAGAGTGATGTTGGCAATGAGGGGGTCGCCAAACAGGAAGGAAGCATCGTCTTGGATGGGGAAGCTGGACACCCCACAGGAGGTTTTCAAATGATTCTTATAAGCCCTCTGTCCTTCTAGAAGCTTGCTGCACCTGTCGCATCTCTTCTTCTCGTGTACAGCTTCGTGCCTCTTGAGCCGAGTTTTTGAGGCAAATCTTTTTGGACAACTGAGACATGGAAACATCTTGGCAGTACAATGTATGACTGACATGTGCTTCTTTAAATAGTCTGCCAAGAGAAACTTCTTCCCGCAGTGATGACAGACAAAGCTCCCTTTTCCGCTCTTGAACTTTGATTCCCCACTCTCCTGCCGTTCAGAAGCGGGCTTTAAGAGATGATGGCTTAAAGCATCCACTTCTGTGGAGACGACGTGTGAAGATTCTACTGTATTGTCTAAATTTAAGTCAATCTTCTTGTTTGCTTCATGAATAGACATGTGTTTTCTTAGATTTGAAGGTCTGCTGAGCTGTTTCTTGCAGATTTTACACGTTGTTCTCTCTTTCCACTTATCCTTATCCATGAATCCAATCACCTGTTTGTTGCTTGAACCTTCTGTAGACAAGATATCCTTTGCATCTCTGACTCTTGCTTCAAGATCTGAACTTACAAAAAGTGAAGAAACATCAAAATCAGATTTTCTGAACAGATCATCAACATCAAGGCCAGCAACTTGGCTCAATGAGAATTCAGCAGTGCCTACATCTCTCTCTGAAGCCAAACAAATGCTTCTATTACTTCCAACACTTTCTTGTTGAACACCAACTATCTTGTGTACACTAGCCAGGTGCAAATCAAGAGTCACCTTTTGACCAAATTTACAGATGCAGAGTGGACAGTGAAATCTCTTGATGCCTCTATGTATAGTAGAATGGTGTCTCCTCAAATTCCCATGTGTCGTGAACTTCTTCCCACAATCTAAACAAGCAAATTTCTTTCTGGTTTCACCTGATTCTGGCTTTGATGATACACATTCTTTGGGATGTAATTTCTTCAGATGATGTTTCAAAACTTCCCTGGAAGAGAATGTTTTCCTGCATTCATTGCAAACAAACTTCTCAAACTTAGATGATAAACATTTCTGAAAAACTTTTAATTTTCTTCTTTTCCTGCCTTTTGGACAGCTTTCATGTGAAACAAAAGCATTATAGTCTGCTGAGCTTGCTTTTACCAGTTTCCTGAGTTCTGCATGTAACTTCAGATGGCAGTTTAATAGGATGTTGCTACCAAGTACCTTCTTGCAAAATTGGCATTTAAGAGAACTTTTGTTAGATGGAACTTCACTCTCCTGCTCGTTGAGAGTGTCGCACCCAAAATCATTTGAACCGCTTACAAAGTTATTTGTTCTTCTTTGTAAATTCTCAGTACATTTGACTATATAGGCATCATTCAGGTTTAAAAGTTTAGAAATCTGCAGCAAAAAATAACACATTTGTAATTTCAAGTCGTCTGTTGCAATCAAAGAAAAATCTTGAATATAAATAATCTTGATGAATGCATCAAGAATGTCACCGGTGTAACCTTTCACATAAAGGATAGGTTTTTCGGGATTACTATTAGCATGCGATTCTCCAATAAATATGGATTCAGCAGGGAGCACCTCCTGGTTAAGTTCAATTAATAACAAATAAGCTTTTGAAGCCAGGACCAACTTGTGTATGGGAATCACGATGCTATCGTCGCCCACCAAGTAAGCATCACAAAATAGGTTCTGATGTCTCCAGTCATCGAGCAAGCTACAAAAAACTTTCTGCGACTTGTTATCCATCTTTTCACCTTCGAATGATGCTTTTTCCCTTTTAATTGAAAAAGATATTTCAATAATGATCTATATGCATAAAATAAATATTTTCTATATAACATTCTGTAACAGGCTGCAAGTGATAACAACATAGCCGTGAAAAGAATAACAAACGATATAACAATTAA
This sequence comes from Hirudo medicinalis, assembly GCA_011800805.1. Taxonomy (NCBI): domain Eukaryota; kingdom Metazoa; phylum Annelida; class Clitellata; order Hirudinida; family Hirudinidae; genus Hirudo; species Hirudo medicinalis. Next base: position 61,989 of record MPNW01000458.1, read on the forward strand.
ATGTATCGTTCCAGTTTATTAAACTTCGACAGTAATCGTTCTAAACAGAAAATCCAGGTCACACAAACCATAAAATTCTTCGCAAGAGTCAGAAACCTAAAATTAATCGATCAGCGTTGGATAATAATTATAATTAAATAGTTGCTTGACGAGAATACGCTCGAGTCGAAGTTCGGTCAGTAGCACGTGACGTCACGACCAATCGCATTTCAGCAAGCACAAACAACAAGCCAGAAAGCAGCCGAAGATCCTAAGCTCGCATCGTCGTGAAAGAGTTGAAAATTGTGCAGAAATGGAATTTGATGACATTAAATGTTGCGCAAATAATTGTGAGTCTACGGCTAATGGTGAAATTTCATTCTTTAGATTTCCTCCTGATCGTGAAAGGTGAGACGTCCGACATATTTGTTTTTAAATCATTTTTTCCGAAAGTGAAGTTTTCAGCCTAAAACATTGAGACTTAATTGTTTCGAGTTATTATTCGCCGTTTGCGAGCTCAAACACTTAGATTTGTCCACAGCGATGCCGAAAAAAACTGAATAAGCCGGGGTTTGTAACCACGTTTAAACTTGATCTTTCTGAAGACACCAAAAAGATCTTATTGTGCTTTACGTTAAATGGTGTTTAGTTCGATCGAGCTCCGGTGATGTATTAAGGGGAGGTCCATTTATACTTTTATATCTTTATAAAAGTTGATAACCTCAGGTACAATGGGCGAATGTCGCGAACTATTGGTCGGTTCACTCAAGATTTCTGCCAATTTTGGCGGCTATTACTTACGTAATTTATCGAAAATTTGTCGGTGACTGCACATGTAGGCCAAAGATGTTTCATGGTTTTGTCATTTCTTCCTTCATTAGTCAGGGTCTAAGACCTAAGACATTTCATTTTGTATTGTTTCATTGGCTGTTAATTTGTGTTCACTGAGTTCAAATATAGCCAGAGTTGAAAGAATGATTGTGTTTATAAGATGGTTGCTCACTCAGATTTAGTACAAGCACTTGATTTTTGTGATCCATAAATCAATTTCATTTTGGGGACATTCAGTTTAAGGTACACAATATATGTATTTGTGAAATTAAACCAATTTCTAGTCTTATTTAGAGCCTGTCATAACTTAAACTTAAGTTGTTAGTAATTATTAATGTAATCATTTTAAAAAGTAACGATGTTATTATAGGTGTGACTATTGGCTGACAGTCATTGGCAGGGAAGACCTGAAGGAGACCTCAACTGAAATACTCAGTTCCAATTATTTTGTCTGTTCCCTTCATTTTGATGAGAGTTATCTTAAGGTGATTAATTATGATTTTGTGAAGCTTCATATGCTTCAGGGGCCACTACCTGCTGTGTGTCCAAGCAATTTAATTTATTAGTTATGAACCAAAATTGCATTAGGCAATTTATTATTGTTAATAATGTTATGACAAATGTTAATGTCACAAGACAAGGTCATAGTAGTAATAATAAAATATTGAACACCAGCAGTGAGATTATAATCACTGAGCCCGATTTTTATGTTAAATATGTTTTAATGTTTGCTTCACAGGAAGTGGATGGAGCTCTTGTTGAAGGTTTGTTGATTCTAAGTATTATTATTTCAATCTTAAACTGATCATTTTGTACCTGGAAAGCACTACTGTTGGCATCAAAGATTATTGTGTGTAAATTTATGTGAACCTTTTTTGTTTAGAATTTATCTATTAAGTCAGCAGGCTTTACTATCATGTAGTCAGTAGTAGTTGGGTTTGCAAAGAAAAAAACTACTACATGCAAAATGAATTCTGATGCCATCAGAAAAATGAGCAAATATATAATTTGGATGGTAAAAAAAAGTTTTAATCGAGTTACAAAAGATCTATTGGTAAATCAGAACCCCAAGAGATCCAAGTGGAGGGAGAAGACTCGAAAGAGTTTTTGGGTGTGCCGGCCGAGGATGTTGGGAGTTTCATGGTCGACGAGGCAGGAAACCTGGTCTACCTGCAGGGCACGAACATCATCAACGTGAAGTCAGAGGACATACAGTATGAAATCCAACAAGAACAAGGAGACATCATCACCATGGCCATCTCCGATGACAGGAGTGGCAACATTGTCGTCAAGAATGGGGATGAAATACTCTCAGGTACTTTATAATCAAGAAGGCTTAAGCATTTGATTCCAGACATTGTTTGTGTTATTGTAGTTTCAACTTCTGGTTAGTTGGTCAGCTGAGTCTCCGTTGACTATTTTTTTTTATCATAAAGTATGCCATTTTGGTCACAATGTCAATAAGCAAAAAAGATAGACAGAGCAAATCAACCATCTAATTAGCTAATATGAACAGCTTTTCCTGTGTATCCCATGGAAATTAAAGATTGTCATATTCTATTTAGGCAACAACAATAATATTAATAATTGCTTCTTGCAGGGTAATTGTATATTAATAATATATATGATTATATATAATATTGTGTATTGATCCTTTTCTACAGTGTTGGGTGGTCCAATGATGGACAGGAAATTATACAACGAAGATGGTCAGGTGAAGGTTGAGAAGATGGATCACCTGAGCGAGGAGGAAATGATGCACGACCATGTCTACGGTGAAGAAGAGGAGGAGGAGGAGGATGAGGAAGAGGATGAAGAAGATGAGGAGGGAAGAGGGAGGTGCCTGTGTGACTCGTGCGGGCAGCCATTTGCTGGTCTAGTCTCCTTGAGGCAGCATTTCGACAGAGGGTGTCCAGGTCAGAAGACAGAAGAAGGAGGCACGAACACCTTTAAGTGTGCCCGATGTGACATGGAGTTCACCATGTTTGACCAAATGAAGGTCTGTCAGTATATAATTTATCATTAAAGATTGCTATTGTGTAATCACATTATCATTAATAATTACTATTATGTAATCATTATTATTAATTATTAGTTGGATTAATAACAATAATAATTTGTTATTATTGTTATATAATTTTATTTAAGAATAAAATCATTGCAAAGAATTGCAGAGATACTCCTATTCAGACGGCCTCCTTTTTAATGAGATATCAACATAATTCAAAATAAATTTCTCACCATTTAAAACAACTCTCATTTTTTGTTTCTCATTTATTGATATGTAGCATATTAGGTTATTGTAATATGATTTTTTTTAATATGATTATATTGATCATGCGAAGGTATGAACATATAAGATTCTAACTAATTTATATTTCTTTCACGATTCATTGCCTATTTCCATTTCCCATATCAGGCCCACATAAGGAAGGTGCATACTCAGTCAAAAAGCTACCCCTGTGACGTCTGCGGTACGTCGTTCGGCCACAGAAGCAACCTCAGTCGTCACAAACTGCAGCACTGCTCTGCCAAGAAGTTCCAGTGCGACCAGTGCGGCAGAGGGTTCAGTCAAAGGTCAAACCTCATCTCTCACCAGACCTCAGTTCATGCCATGGAGCACAAACAGGTCATAGCAGAAGTTATTGCCAGGCCAGGTGCTGAGAGAATTCACAGAAAGCCAAAGGTATACCACTGGAAGTTATTGTTCGAGCAAAATTTTAAAAATGACAACCATTACTGTTGTTGTTATGTATTGATCCCTTACAAGACCTTACAAGTTACATTGGAGGAGACTTTAGGCCAGCAATATTTAAAATGTTATAGTCTTTATTTCTAGAAGCACAAGTGCAAGGAGTGTGGGAAGTTGTTCGTGAGTCTGACGGGCCTTAAAAACCACGACGCCATTCACCGGGGTCACAGGCCCTTCATTTGCGCCATTTGCCAGAAGTCCTTCACCCTTATGTCCTGCCTCAAGACCCACATGAACACCATCCATTCCGACAAAAAGCACTACTGCGAGCTCTGTGGCAAGAGCTACCAGAGCGAACATTATTTGAAGGTTAGCATATGATGTGTGTGATATGACCATTTGTATGCTAATTGCCTATCTGCATATGTTGTCAGTTCTGCCTGGGTCATGGCATGCTACCATTAATATAAGATTACCGTAATTTATGATAATTGCAGTGTTTATGAGTATCATTGGCATGAGCCAGGTCTCTTGTGCTCTGTGCCAATGTATTTCTTGAGTTATTCAAGTTATATTTGTCGGACGATATTTATGTCGCATTATAACTTCTCCATTCTCCGCTTAGACCCATCTTCGCATTCACTCCGGTGCCAAGGATCACATCTGCGAGCACTGCCTCAAGGGTTTCATCGATCAGCCCTCCCTCAAACTGCACATGAGGACGCACACGGGCGAGAAGCCTTTCACCTGCAAGGTCCGCTGATTTATTTGATTCGTTTGAATTTATTAATTCACGAGAGAACAATCTAAACTTTGATTTCCCATGGTGAGGGCTTTTCCAGTCCAGTGTTGCTTTATCACCACTGAACAAATCTTATCAGGAATAATCTCAAATCAGAGATTCGTCCTATATTGCTAAAGTTAATTTCATCACACAATTTGCTCGACACAAGTTGTTACCTTCCTTCAATCCACTGCAGATATGCTCGAGGTCCTTCACGCAACAATCCCATTTGAAGACTCACACGAGGATACATACAGGAGAAAAGCCCTTCAAATGCGACGTTTGCGGCAAGGCCTTCCGGCAGCTGAGTAATGTCCTCGAGCACAACAGGACCCACAAGAAATAACAAAGCACCATCCCTCGACTCCTCTCGAACACGATTCGTCATCGAGGCCCTTGCGGATCCGACGGGCAGTCCCTTTTCCCCCTGTAAATTGTCTCGATGATTGCCTGTGATGCACGAGTGCATTGCTTAGTTGATTGTGAATGCCATGCGAATGACAAGTGCGCGGCGAATGAATTATTCGAACTCCTGGCAACTTTCTCATGCCGGTTGTTGGTATTCATTTCGGCTCTCAGGATGTTCAGATTATGTTCTGTTTATTATTATTATGATTGTTATTATTGTTGTCATTTATATGTCTTGATCATAATTAAAGAGTGTCAAAAGAGTAAAACAATTTAATACGGCCGTATTCGATGCCGGAAGCTGGCAGAAATATCCAAATGGCAATCGAATAAGTCAAGGCAAATGAAGAGCTTTAATTGCGACACTGTATGTTGAAGATTCAGCTGCAGGGATGGTGATGTAGGAGTGGTTAGTCTTTGAGGTCATAGGGGAGCCCCATAGAAGAGGTGTTCGTTGAATTTGTGGCATTTGATGGACCTGACGTGAAAGAGCTGCAATGAACAAGGACCGTTTAGTTACAAGATTCCGATGGGCCGTGAGGTCTTATATTGAATGACTTGACCGAAGGATGCAACTGCTTTTATGGGTATCTACAATCGTTCTTTTTGCACACATTTACAAATCAAATTTAAAGCTGCGAGTAAGCTAAATTTGGATCCATTGAGTTGGTAGTGGCTCAAAATAATTAGCTAATGTTTGTCTCGTGAACACCTGTTTTCTAGTGCATACTGGGTAGGATTTGTAATTATTTAAATTGGTCGAAATTCGCTTTAAAACCGTTGATAAAAACCTTTCTCTGTTCTTGGAAGGCCTTCAGAAATTCCTCGACACCAACGCCACCTGGATTTTTGAAAGGGCCAACTCATTACAATAAGTAAATTGGGAATATGTGATCAATTTCATCATTAGCATTATCTGGTTTGAGGATTGACAGAGCAGCAAGCAAAATATCTCTTGAGGTTTGTAAATGAGTAAAAATCTAATCAATGTGACCTTGAATTATGATGTGCCTGAATAAAGTAGTGAAATAAGTTTCTAAATGAATGAAAATGATTTTTTCTTTCTCTATATGGCAAAAAAGAGAGACACAGCAGAACATATAAACAAAAATAACTAATCGGAAGTCATTTTCAAAATCTTATCAATTCCCTAAAAATTTGCCAGGATCCAAAAAGCTTAGCAACCTGCTTACCCTCTGTGAAAGACTTTGCAAGGGCATCTGATTTTTCTTCTGCTTCCATGGTGATGACCCTCATGCTGTCGAACATGATGTCAGTGTCAGGAATTGATTTCGATTTTTCGTCGAGCAGTTTCACAGAAGCATCCAGTTTGTCCACCAGTTCCTGATGCTCGGCAAACTACGAATGAATTTTTGCTATTTTCGTTTGGCAATGCAAATGGTGGCAATTTCATGTCATCTTAATAAATCACATATTCAACGTACATTTGTGCTATTAGCTGTTAATCTCATGTAGCTTATTTAGATTCAATTATTAGGTAACTAATAAACCTGGTGAAACTAAAAATTTAAGTACCTTCTTGACAAGATGTGCCTTCTTTTCTTCCAAGGTGGTAGCTTTTGTCAAATTAGAACCTGAAAAGATTAAAACTTGCAAAAGACAAACGAATATTAAAATCAAAGAAAATTATCAACAATTGTCCTTGGTGGTAAGAGTCAGCCATCAAATGAAGCGATAACAACCCACTCAGCTATACCCCTTGTGTCATTAACAAGTAAGTTATAAATAAATGTATTACGTCTTAAATAATAATACTTCGGCAATCAGGACACGATCTGTGGGTCACTCACATGCCAGTTCCTGCAGTTGGCTCGCAAACTCTTTCCTCCTCGTCCGGAACATTTCAACCTGTCTTCCGTGGCAACTCATCACCAACTCCTCCAACCTCTCGGGGTCATTCAGGGTCAAGGTTATCTCCTCAGTGCTGTTTGAGGTTGGAACAACAACTTGCTTTGTAAACCACAATGCCAATGAAGCCAATTCTAAAGTCAAATTTCTGATCAGATGATGTTAAATACCAGACTACCCTAGTGTAAAGCTATGACAGAACCCTAGATCACGACCAAGAATGATAGAAGAGATAATAATAGTAATCCCAGTAATTTCAGTTGTTCAGTTAATGTTAACAATGTCGAGTCGATGTTAAGCCAACCTCAACTTGTCCAAGTCTTGAACTGAAGTAATTTTGGCCTTTTCAATCTGCATGAAGCAAAATGTATGTGTTAAAGTCTGCATCCATATTGGAAGCAGTGTAATTTCTCAATTGCTTTAAAGCAAATTTTTAATTGCATTAAAAGTAGGAAATAATTAACAACAGCACTTGGGAATGAACCTAAAAATGAATTAGTAATGGACATTTGTACTACTAGAGAGGGCGATTGCTGTCATAAATAGTGTAAATCAAAGATCATCTCAAATGACTAACATTTAATTATCTATATAATCTAAACAATTATAACTAATTTGCATCAGATCTGAGAACATTTGAGAGATAAACTCTTTTATTGCACTTAATAACCCAGTAAAACTCGGTGGAGCACTGACATTGCATGCCGACGAGACGGCCGCCATCATTCCGCTTTGAGCAAACAAACTGTTCGACATGGGTAACATGCAAAACGACGAGGATGCAACAGGGTTACAGGGATCACAATGCCGATGTCCCAACACCGGATTGGGAGACGACTTCATCACGTCATGGGCCGTCGACATCTGCACAGTGGCGGCAGGCCGGAAGCTAGGATGGATGGATAACGACGAAAGGACCGCACTGCTTGTGGGTTGCTGGAGGTAACCACTCAAGGTTTGAACACTTGAGCAGTTCAAGTTATCACTGGAAAAAAGATATTACTGTGATTACTATTTATCTAAAAAAAAATTTTTAATTTTTTCTAAAGGAAAATTTGAGTCAGTTGATGAATTCATATTGTTGTGAACCGACTTTAAATTATAAATCTGATGACATAAATTATGACATGTCATCATCTGAAAGTTACAAGATAATAGAATTTTGTTTACTAATGATGACACCTGGATCAAATGTCCTCAATACATCGATGACATTTGTTGTTTTAACTAAATCATTGCGACAAGAAATGTGCCGGGAGTGATCGTGCCACAATGCTATCGCATAGGAGTGATAATCCTAAGTTAAGATCATTGAAGCAGCAGCAGCAAAAAAAACCTCTGTAGACTCGTCGGTTTCTTGGCATGCACAGGAGCTAGCTCGTCTGCTACTTCCATCACAATTCGTAAAATACTTTTTTTTCGGCTTCACCACTCTGAAAACATTGTTTCAAATATTAATAAAATAACTAGGTTTCTCCAGGTTTTAAATCAAAATTCAACTTTAAAAACATATTTTTACATCATTGAGAAGTGGGCATTTATCAATGAGGACACTGTTACAGATCCAAGGATTTGTGATGGGAACTGAGACTCTGATCTGGGGCTTTTCGTGGGGATACAACTGAGGAATTACGCTGATTATCAAGATTTTAAGGCAGTTCATTAGATTGATGCAATAAAAAATGTATTCATATATTTAAAAAACGTATGTATTACGCATGATATGTTTATATTATTTAAGACTCTTACAGATGTTTGTATGAAATGTTCTGTTGCAAATGCTTGGAATAAAAACAAATGAACTCACACAAAAATTGAAAATTCTGGAATTTCACTGACCACTACCTTACACTCTGAATCTTTCTTTAACTCGACAACCTTTATGGTAAAAATATCATGATTTGACTTTTTTTAATAGATTTACACTTAGGTTAAAATAAATGGCTTTTTAGTGTTTGATGGTACTCACCTGGATGGGATAAGTTGTAATTGTGGTAGCTGCTTTGCTTTGATTATCTGGAGTGACGTTATGTTAGAATCGGAATTGATACTCTTGGCGGCGCTGTTCACTTGTGCCCAAATATCAACACCTGAGCGGGTCAGTTCAGATGGAAGCATTGACGTTATAGGAAACAATGACAACAACCTATCACAATGTAAATGATTATTATTTCTTACTACTTATGTTTATGGACTTTGATAGCTTGGCAAACAGTTCTGAATCATCAATCCACTTTGTAATAATTATGTGAATAGAACGTAAACAAATTGTTGTGAAAAATAAAAGATTTCAATCGAAGTATAAATGTTTAAAATCTTGATTATCTTTGATAGATAAATTAACCTGCAAAAGTAATATTAATAAAAATTTTCACACTAACAATTTATACGTTTACCTACAGTTGGACTAATAATAACCTAAGAGTTTATCACACAGACATTAGTCTACTTAAACCACTATAAATTAATAATAAAATTATTATTATTATTATTATTATTAAAACTTAGAAATCATTTAGAAAAATTGAGGAAGACCATCATTTTTCTTCATTAATTACAGAAACTTATCGATCTCTTAATCACTAAAATAATTCATGACCTTGATTCTCCAATTCCTTTCTCTTTTAATAACCAAATTTTAATCTCTCAGTAACGGTTACAAAATGAACATAGTACAATAATGGAGAGGTTGTGTCTTGTGGGCAATTTGTCACTAGCGGATATAATTTACAAAGTTCAGCCTGCATTACAAAAAGCCATACATTTTTACCCCATGTTCACGGCATAAAATGATGTCCCTTGGCAGCAAATGGAAATTCAAAGCATCTAACTTAGCCTGATAATTAAACCGTGCAGTGCGGTCAATATCAACACCAAGGATGAAATTTCAGGCAAACATCCATCTAAATTTTCTATAAAATTTGCTGTTGATCTTTTTTAGTTTTAGTTCTCGACTTCACAGGATTTATAAAATAAATTAATAAATTAATTAAAACAAATAAATTCAATATTTGCAAAACCAGGGGGTTGATGAGCAAGTCAGGGAGTGGCAAATGCCTCTCCCCAAATGTTCCTGGTTATTAAACAAATTTCCCAACCTTTAGACAAAAATACTTAGTTATGAAAGTTATTCAAGTTCAAATCATCCTAATTATAAATTATTAAAAGACTTTAATAAAACAAATAATGTCCAGTTAAGCTAATTAGAAGTGTGCACAAACTTAATTATGACCTGGGAATAATTTTAGATCTTTAAATGCCTCTACCACCCTTCAAAAAAAAAACCCCTTCGAACTTTAGGTAGGATCTGAGGATGAAAGCATTTGAAACTCACAGAAAAGAATGTTGATCGCGTGCAAACAGGACAAACAAGAAGGTTTCAAATTGATTGTCGGCTTCTGTTGAAGTGAGAGCTACAAATGTATTCTGCTGAAGAAGAAATAAACTAAATTTTCATTGGCAGCTGTGTCAATAATCTTCATTGTAAAAGATTCTCACGCTCCGTAATTACCCATGTGGATCTTTACATATGCTGAAAGAAACTGCTAAAATTATCTATAATGTTATTTTTTATTTTATTATTACTCATTGTTTTCATTTGGACAGACTCTGGCTCGGACTTGAAGGTACCATAAAGGTCATCAAAAATGGTTAATCAGACATTTTAATAATAATAGTTAATTTATAATGCGCCATTTGAATAGCGTCAGAGGCCCCTTGTGTCTTCATTAGCTTCATGTTGGTGTCCTGAAGAGGTGGGTTTTCAGGTGACTTTTGAAGAGCTCCAGGGATGGTTGATCTCTTACTTGGGGAGGTAAGGCATTCCAGACAGCAGGAGAGGC
>MPNW01000458.1:89714-119232 GCA_011800805.1 Hirudo medicinalis
CTGGCTGTGTCTGCAGAAAGAACAAGCTTGGTGGATGGATGGAAAGGGTATAATGGATCAACCTTTGAAATGTCAACTGGCTTTAGTAACATTTGCATGATGCTCGTCACATTCATCATGAATCCATCTGTGCTCATTAGCTGATTGTCAGAAACAATCTGAGACTTCTTGATGTTGGAGGCCAGTATTTGAGCAAAATAAGCAAGCATGGTTTCCCTTGTGCGTCCGTATCTTAAACAATTCTCAACCACATTGAACAACGATCTTCTCAGTTGAGATGTGCTTGCATGGAGGACATCGGCAGTCACCTTCACCTTGTCACTCTCTACATCAGCACTCTGGAAATACTTCTCCACTATACGAGGATCGTCTTCAACGTGAATGCTAAGAGAAAGAAAGGGTCCAAGATATGAAGTCATTTGCAACTCCATCCCTTCATTACCCAGGAAGGGAACCGGATTCCAATTGGACAAGTTTACCATTAAATCACAGACGGGGTAAGCATTTTTAAATTTAACAGCAGTCATCCTGTTCAAAACTTCAAGGAGAGCAACAGATGTGACATCGTCAACACTTAATTGAAGCATCCTCTGTCTTAGATCAAAGAGCACTGGTTCAAACACAGTTCTGAGTGTTTCCTGAGAATTAACTGCAGCCAGTTCACAGATTGTTTCGAGGGCTTCACAAGATGTTGAAGAATTGATTAAATGAGGAAGTAGCAATGATCTCAAGCCTGGCAGTCTAGGTCGGGTAAAATAGCCGCAGAGGACTAGAATAATGTGTTTATACGAGGCTTCCTTCAAACTAAAGAGGAACTTATCCAACGACAGCCTGTCTTTATTCTTTTTGTAAAAAATATCTGATGTTTCATCATTTGCCTTGACAGTCACATCAAATAAATATTGGAGCATTTGAGAATCAACCAAGGAGGCATCCCCACTTGTTGGACATGAGGCTGGTGTCAGAGAGGGACAAGCAGGGGGAGTAGAATCAGAGGTCACCCTGTTGACAGAGTGCTCAGTAGTCCCTGAAGGCAGGAAGGTCATGAGGATGCTAACCATGGCACAACAAATTGATCCATCCACACTTTTTAAGTTACCAGAGGCTGCAACACGAGAGTAAATTATTAATTGTGTGGCTTTCAATATCAGTAAATTCAAATATAATAATAATATTACATTTACTTGATTTGTCAGATTTTTATTTTAAAGTTTGGAATTTTCTTAATGTGTGACCTATATTTTCGTTGAACCAGCATTTTTTGATTATTATAAAATAATAGAAACTTTTTAAAGAATCTACCTAATGCTTGTACCAAGCCATCATAATCTGTTGGGTCATTGATGGCGATGTTGGTGACTAATTCTCTGATAAGGAGTCTTTTTATCATTGTGGACAAACCTGTTGTCAGCTGGGTTGACAATAATATGGAAGGTTAGAAATAAATGGAGAATAGTGGTAAGCAATTAATCAACCTAGTTGTGCCAAAGTTCACTCCTTAGAACTACAATGATGATGATTCAATTCTACCTTTTTACAACTTAATATTTGATTTTTATAATAAAAATAATATCTATTCAATTTTCATTTCAGTCAGGAATTTAATTGGGCAATAAATGTATAGAATACACTTAGAACATTAAATGACAGCTATTTATAATAATTAATTTTATAATAATAATAATAACATCATTAACATAATAATATAATAATTAACTTAGCACAAGAACAAATATTTACCTTTATGTCCACCTCGTGGTTTCTCTGGTCGACTTCCATCAATTCAAACTTAGGAGGAGCAATTTTCCTGATGCAAATAAAACACTATTTCGTGTAAATCTCACCCAACTATGCTTTGCTATATTTTGCAATCTTTTCCAATTAGGTCATGACCCCCATTAATTCAAAACACAAATAGCATCATAATTGTAGACCATTTTCAAATATTATGACACTTTACGGACCCATTATAACAACAATGAATTGTTACTTACGCAGTCTCATTGTGAATGGAACCTATCTCCATTGGTTCAATATCTGTTGAAAAAAATTGATTAATAAGGTATTTTTTAATAACAGTAATTTATTTCAAAGTGCCCGAAGCATTTGTCTTGAGATTTGTCTGGAAATCTTTCATTGCTCACCTGAATCATTTGATATTTGGTTGGTTGGTGTTGTGACTGGACTTTGTGATGTCGAATTCATGCCGTTACTCCCAGGAACGTTTAGCCTTGCCAGTCTTCTTTGTCTGACCTGTTTAAAGAAGAGAGCATGAATCCAGTATTTATGCCCTCCATGGGCTCTCACTTTCAATCCACCTCATTATCGACTGCATTTCATGAATTAACAATAACTTCCTCTGCCAAATTCTTGTCTTCTACTTTTTTTCGTTTCTACTATCATTAAATTCAATCTCAATCCATAAATCATAAAATCGTTTCAAAACCTCTTTTAAAATTTAGAAGTCAGATGTCTTTGATATTACTTTCACTTCATGTTATCTTTTAATCAGCCCCTTTAAACATTTGGGCTAGAGGATCCAACTTAATTAGGATAATTTAATAAAGTCCAAAAATATTGCTCAAAATCAACTGCCAAACAATTGTTTATGCGTATTTTTAAAAAGTTATGCTTGTCTGTTTTCCCCTTAAGTCCCTACATAATCCTTGAGTCTTTGACCCATTGTAATTCTTTTATAACTTTAAATAATAACTATTATTCGTAAATTTCCACTTATTCTTAAATGTGCAATTATAAAATTCTTTTGCTTAGTCATTTCTTGCTTTACGTCAGCATCTTCCTATGCAATACCGAAAATGTAAAGGCTGTAAATATGATACATCGACATAAATTAGAAGACAATCCGTCTAATTACAACTACATTGGCAACACTCCTAAAATAATTGTAGTATTTTCATCCGTTCAAGTGAAATTGTGGAAAATGATCAGCTGTGATAAAGTAAAAACTTCTGAAATTAGCTTACTTCTTCAGCCGATAACTCGCTCATGATCGTTTTCAATTAAAAACAAATTCAGAATAAAATCTCCCAGCACAGAAGACTCCCAACGACGATGGATCAAAATCCGATCAAAGCTAGTAACAAATATTTACAAATTACATTAACAATACGTTACCAAAGATTAATACGTAAATTAAAAACTATGTATGTAATACAATCAATATTTAGCAATACATACAAATAAAAGGGAATTTTGACTTTGATAGTAATCATATATATTTCATAGCAACTATTTCGTCCATAAATATACTTTTTTTTTTATAAAAATATCATATTAAATTAGATATAGTTTCAAATAATGTTAATACATTAAACATATTTATGTTTAATACATGTACATTAATGTATTAAAATATCTTATTAAATTAGTACTGATGTGGTTATACAGTATATAGTATAAATACTTAAATTTAAACTCAGCATTCATGAAACTTGTTAATTATTTTTTAATAGCAGATGCTTATTCCAAACGTTTAAAGTTATTGGAAATGAATAGGGAAATCAACATAAAATCACGCATGGAAATCAAACATAAAATGTTGATGGTTGAATGTCAGGTATAGTAATAGAATTACTTGAAAGGCAATATTTAAATTCAAAGATTGAGCGTGTAGGATCGCACATCCAGCATAATCTCGTGTTGATCCTAACCCTATCAGCGATGACTTACCGAGCGCGCAACCTTTGCTTGTGGACATTCTCCTTTGTCCTGACTGGTTATTTAAGATAAGTCAGGGCATTCTACCCTTCACGTCTCTCCTACTCTTCCGGTTACTTCGCTAAGCTGCTACTCCAGCAGTTACGGTGGAAGTCGGAGCATTGTTGCCGTTGTCATAAATAAACTTTGTAGCAAACTCCTCGTCATTGTCGGTACAAGCGGGATGGAATTCATGTAAGACACCGGCAACATTTTTCGATTTGCATGAGTATCGATTTGGTAACAAGACAAGCTAACGTAAGTCTTAGAATATCGTCATTTATTTTGGAATAATGTCCAAAATCTTATCTACAAAATTATTAGATCTTAATTCTTTTATTTATACAAATCATCCAGAGATTCACTATTTTGAGAACATCTGTAAAAACAGGTAATTAAATTCCTTTGCTCAGTTGAAGAGACTCAGCGAATCTCTCATACCTGCGAATGTCACTGTCAGACACCGAACGTCTGGCAAATCGCATGGCCTCCTCGAAGTGATCTTTCGAGATTTCTTCCACCGGATCATAATCATCATCCATGAATGAAGATCCTTCGTTCTCTTTCTCCCTCCTGATTTCAAACTCAATACATTCTCTGATGGCCAGCTTACAAGCCCTCTGGCAGATCTCCGTCAAGTCGGCTCCACTGAATCCGGGAGTGGATTTGGCAAGGTATTCTAAGTCGATAGCTTCTGAAATTGGAGCCTTCCTCAGGCAAGATTTCAGGATGGCAAGCCTAGATTTCTCGTCAGGAAGTGGAATGTAGATCAGTTGATCAAGACGACCAGGTCGGACGATGGCCGGGTCAATAGTATCTGGCCTGTTAGTGGCACCGATGATGAAGACGTTTTTCTTAGNTGTCTCCCCTGAATAACTGGAGCTCGTCCATCTTGGCATTTGATATCGTTACAGTGGAAGAATCGCCATTGACGGCATCTTCGACTAGGAGCTTGTTTGGCCTGGCTTTCTTCTTCAGTATAGCGGTTGCTAAATCGTCGTTCCTTGAACCTGCCATGTGGTTAAATGTGCACAATATTCTAAACTGGTGAATTCGATTGCTTGTTCAATCTTGGAATGACTTTAACAATTTCATCTTTGCTACAGCAGCAACTCGAAGCAAATGAATGCATGTGGCAATAAAACTCTAAGCAATTGCAAGCGCAATAAAATTCTAAGTCAATAAAAATGATTTTAAAAATATGTTTATATTATTATCGTGTAAAAAATGTAAATGGTTTGGATTTGAAACCGTACTTTTTAACTTTAAATCCGTGCGATGTTATAATTAATTATTGTAAGTTAATTATTAAGTTATTGTAAATCAGCGGTTTGGGCTACGTCTTGAAAACAAACTAAATAACAAATAAGTTGGAGGAATAATTAAATTAAAGTTTGTTGTAAGTTCCCAAGACATCTTGGTCCCACTCCCTTTCTGTTATCCATTAATGACCTTCCTAATCTAATCTAGGATACTACCTTTGTTTGCAAGCTGTTTGCTGATAATGTCAAGATCTACTGATTGATTACTCACCCAGATTCAATCTGCTTTTGACGAGGTGGTCCAATAATAATAATAATAATAATAATAATAATAATAATAATAATAGTTCATTTTTATGGCGCCATATGCAGATGCATATGCGTCAATGAAGTGGCACATGGCAACTTGCATCTGACAAATGTCAGGTTTTCTCTGTGACAGGAAGTAAAAAGAAATCAGATGTTCACGAATACTTCATAAACGGCCAAACTCCGCAGCACGTTGATAAGATTAGGGATTTCGGGGTCCTGATGATGTCATATATTCATTATCTATGCTATTCGATCCGCTCTTTCTTCGTTCTCAGTTAGTTCGATGTAAATAAACTCGGTTAAACATGACAGACGACATGATCCCTATCTAAAGTTTGATTCTTATATCGAAGCCATATCATGAACTCGTGACTCGTAAAGCTACTAGAGTATCATGGGTGATTCGAACAACTTTTTCTTCTAAAGACAAGGATATTTCAAAGCTTGCATTCTGCTTATATATCAGGCCAATTCTCGAATATTCCTCGCCAGCCTTGAATCCATACCACAAATGCCTAATCGTTCAAATTGAAAGCATTAACAAAAAACGATTCACAAAATCAATTCCATCATTGGCATCTCATCCACATATAGAAAGGTTAAAGATGCTCAATCTGCAAACCTTGGAAAACGCCACCTCTTCGCTGATTTAACTCTCTGGTACAAAATACTAAATAGATTTACCAACTCTACTTCTGCGAAATATTCCCTACTTACCCAAGACTACCCAAGCACGAAAGGACACAACTTTAAGCTTCGATGCCGTAATTTCTACAGACAATGTCAAATCTTTTTGTAATAGAATTGTCAGGACTTAGAAGGCATTGCCTGTTGAAACTGTTAATTCATCCACCGTTCGGGGCTTTGATAAATGACTCTGACTTTAATAGATATCTAACTATCAAGTTATATATGTGTTTAAGAGTCAAAACGTACTATGTAATTACGAGATAATAAACGTGATATTCAATCACATTACATTGGAAGTTAATCTTTGAATTGGGCTAATTTAATGCCCAGCGTCAAAAGATGGACAGATAATATTACCATTTATTGTTTTTAAAGTACACCGTAATTAATGCTAATAGAATGTTATATGATCAGTATGGACAATTAACAAGCAGGATTTGGCTGACAGTAATAACTGTCAAAGATGAACAAACAAGTTTAAGAGAACAACGTGTATTGATCAACAACTTCATTCAATCACAAACTAGAAAAAGAATTTACAGATGCATTTCTGATCGATTCAAGAGTCAGCCTTGAACCTTAACTTTAAGTAACTCCTTTTTAGTCTTCTCCACCCACTGGGCAACTCTTTTCTTCAGATCAGGCACTGGTTAGAGAAAAATACGAAATTATTTAAATTAAAGATTTGTAATCTTCAATTTTATTAATTTGCTAAAATATCGTTTAGTGATCTTATCATGGAGCATAATTTCAATAGCGCTAATTGTTATGATATATTGTCGATAAATCAATTGTTATTTAACTTTCTACAAAAGTCTATGCACACAAATCAAATTATCTGTACAAATTTAGCACGAAATGTCGAGAATTCAAAATCTAAAAATAAACCAACCAGGTTTGAGTAGATCCTCAGTGAGTGGCTGCCTGTTGAAAGGATCAGTCTGTGAGTTCAAAAGGTGCCTGAGGATGACCTTTTTGTCCATGATAGTACCTGAGGGAAGTTGGACTGGGTCGGTCATCAGGGTGTCCATGAGCGGATCTGAAATCATTAAATAAAAAATGAATAAAATTGAAAAAAAAAACGAATTTCTGGACCAAGAGGTACTAAGACTTAAAAGAATTAACTTAAAATAGATGAATAGGCGAACAGTTAGCTTTTCATAGTTAAACAATATCCAAATAATTTTACCTTTAAATTCTTCTGGAACATCCTCAAAGTCCATCAACTCCTTCTCCTCAAAGACTTTTACCACCTTCTCACCGAGCATTATGAGTTGCTCCACTTCATCTTCTGTCTTGATTCCGGTCTCCACAATTCTTGAGGTGGCTTTGGCAAAGAGTTCTTTACTGTAAAATCTCTGTGTGCGATAATAATAAAAGATACTAATACTTCATAATAAATTTTTGCCAAATTATGGAATAGCTTAAATTACAATGTAGATAATAGGTTTGTATTGGTCATAATCATCACAATTGCATTCCAGCTACACCATTCATTTTGCTTTTCATATCACAATGCTTTTAAATTAGATAATCATAATGATTCAAAGTTAATGATAAGTTTTCTTTTGTACAATAACATTTAAAATATATGTTAAATTTATCGTCTGCAGATTCAAACCTCATCGTTGGCAATAGCCGCGGAAAAGAGTGGGCTCCGGGCAAGGCGAAGGTAAATATCAACGAGCTCACTAAGCAGTTTTTTGGGGTTCCATCTGTATTTGGAGGGGTATTCGACTTCTAAGTTGTTGCAGAGTTTCTGAAGATTGTCGTTCAGCACGACTGCCAGTCCATCAGCCAGTTGCTATAAATAAATGAATTCATGATATTATTATAAAATATGAACATAAATGTATTACTAAGAAAATATGACACCATTTTTTCTAACAATCGTTTCTAATTTTGATATATTTCTGATTAATTATAGAATTTCATGAAACAAAAAGCGTGAATTACCGGGATTAGGAACTGTTCTTGGATTTTCTCGGTTAAGTAGTGAAATAATTCTAAAGCTCCAGATACAAGAGTCAAGAAGGGCATGGATTCTACTTCAGTTTGTAATGATTCTTCTAAGGACTCTAATTCCTCCATCTTTACTTGCATTTCATACTACAATGCAAACGGACGAGGTCATTAAATATGAATAAATTGAAATAATCATAATCAAATTAGCAATTAGTAATAAAAATAATTAAACGTTTTAAGCGTTCAAAGGATGTTAAATGTCGTAATATCTTCAAATTAGCAAAGGTTCTAAACTTACAGTGCTGAGCTTGGAATCATTTACAAGATCCTGAATCTCACGGATCATCCTCAGAACTTTCAAGCCTTCATCCAGGAGGTAAGTGGTGTCACTCATCAACACATTCACAAATTTCACAAATGCAGGACCACCGGCTTCATCGACAAATTTGTTTTGGACAAAGGAGTTTTTCCAGAGAAATTTAAAGATCGTGCTTATACGTAATCTAGTGAAATATGAACCATTTGTTGATTCAACATCACAGTAGTATTTCAAGAGGCCAGGTACCAGGCGTTCTGAAGCCAATTGGTGCTTGAAAATGGCTTCATTGAAGTTTTTGGTATGAGAGTGGGCAGTACGACTAACCAAATGCATGATATCCACAAGTTTGTCCACCACATTCCTGTTAGTGATCATATTATAGTTATATATGGCATCGATGATTAAGGTGGCAATGTCATCAACTATTTGTTCTGATATCAGTGTAGGAGCATGCTGCAGAATAAATAGAAAGATTTCAGCGAAATCATCAATGAAGAATTCCGGCAGTGCTGCAAAGTTCATAGGAACAGCTGTAGAAAAGATTTGGCTCCCATCATTGGTGAGAAGTTGGAGCAGGAATCTGGACATTAGTGAGTATGCAAAGCAAACCCCGGAGATAAATTCTGGGTCAAATAAAGCCATTTTCTTTGCCGCCAAACCCATTCGAATATTTTCAGCCCTTAACTTAGCATTATTTAATTCTTTGCTATCGGCCTTGTATTGGAGACTTTCAAGTTTTGCGACAAATCTCTCGAATTCCTTATGAAGTTTTACAAATTCCTTGAAATTGTGGATCAGCGGCACGAAAGAGATGTGGTAGAACTGAAAAGTCATAAAAAAGCATTCTGTGGAGAACTTAGGTTGATGCTGGAAATTGTTGATGGTTGAAATCCAAGACGTGACTTCCTTTGAGGTGGCTTTGAGTCTGGCTGTGTCTGCAGAAAGAACAAGCTTGGTGGATGGATGGAAAGGGTATAATGGATCAACCTTTGAAATGTCAACTGGCTTTAGTAACNCTGGCTGTGTCTGCAGAAAGAACAAGCTTGGTGGATGGATGGAAAGGGTATAATGGATCAACCTTTGAAATGTCAACTGGCTTTAGTAACATTTGCATGATGCTCGTCACATTCATCATGAATCCATTTGTGCTCATCCGTTCTGTTTCAGAAAAAATCTGAGACCTCTTGACATTGGAGGCCAGAATTTGAGCAATATAAGCAAGCGTGGTTTCCCTTGTGCGTCCGTATCTTAAACAATTCTCAACAACATTGAACATCGATCTTCTCAGTTGAGATGTGCTTGCTTGGAGGACATCGGCAGTCATCTTCACCTTGTCACTCTCTACATCAGTATTTTTTAAAAATTTATCCTCTATACGAGGATCATCTTCGACAAAAATGCTAAGAGAAAGAAAGGGTCCAAGATATGAAATCATTTGCAACTCCATCCCTTCATTACCCAGGAAGGGAACCGGATTCCAATTGGACAAGTTTACCATTAAATCACAGATGGGGTAAGCATTTTTACATTTAATAGCAGTCATCCTTTTCAAAACTTCAAGGAGAGCAACAGATGTGACATCGTCAACACTTAATTGAAGCATCCTCTGTCTTAGATCAAAGAGCACTGGTTCAAACACAGCTCTGACTGTTTCTTGAGAATTAACTGCAGCCAGTTCACAGATTGTTTCGAGGGCTTCACAAGATGCCGGAGAACTCAGTAAATGCGAAAGTAGCAGTGATCTCAAGCCTGGCAGTCTAGGTCGGGTAAAATAGCCACAGAGGACTAGAATAATGTGTTTGTAAGAGGCCTGCTTCAAATTAACGAGGAATTTGTCCAACGACAGCCTGTCCTTATTCTTGCTGTAGAAAACCTCCGATGTTTCATCATTTGCCTTTTCAATTACATCAAACAAATATTGAAGCATTTGGGAATCAACAGAGCAGTCTTCGACATTTGCACTAGAGGGAAGTGTCAGTGAGGGGCACATTTGGAAGAATGAGTCCATATTGATCGATTTCTCTGATGACAGGAAGGTCATGAGTATTGAAATGATGACACTGCAAGTTGATCCATCAGCGGTTTTAAGATTACCATTAGCTGAAATTTGAAATAATATTTTAGTCATGGCAATATACTTCCTATTAGCTCTAATAATGTCCTTGTCATGATTATTATCCTTATCTTGATTTCAAACCCTTATTAGTGCAAGTTAGCTCAGAGGGTTGCGTTCCTGCGTGTGGCGGTAAAGGCAACAGATGTAATGCATCATGTCAGGGTTGACAAAAGCGCCTCTGATGTTATGCGATGAATTACACTAACATTTACATTTGAATGAAATCTGGCCAATTTTATTATTGTTAGAAGTTTGATAATAATGAAACAACACTCACCTAATGCTTGTGATATACCATCGTAATCTAGCAAGTCATCGATGTTGCTGATCTGTTCGGCCAATTTTCCGCTCAAGAGTCTTTTTACCATCTTCAACAACCCCAACATCACCTGAAATAAACGAGTAGTAATCGTCTATTAATTACAAATGGAATAATTGTTATATTTGATTATATCCGAGTTTTTCAATTGATCATATGTTAAAATTGGAATCAAGCTTCACCTCTGCCTTATCATCGTGATTGTTATCGTCTGCTATGTATTCAACCTTCCTTGAGGAAGTTGCCCTAACAGAAGAAAGAAAAAATGATTACGGGAACAAGTTCATGACAATAGTAAATTATGCAATGTTTTAATGAATATTGTTTGTCCGAATGCACTTATACGTGTCTATCTTTTTGTCGCATAGTTTTCCATAATTAACGAAGCGTCTTAACGATATAATAAGGGTAATAATAGATATGAGTTTATAAAAATGTCTTGCATGTCATTGTCATCACAAAATGTATTGAACAAAATTTCCCAATCTAACTTTGCACAGAATATACGAAAGCACACGAACTATTGCCATTTTGCCAAAATGTATTATTTAAATTAAATTATTTATACAACTCACAGTACTCCTCCCTCGGATTTCACCTCCATTTCAACATCTGTTACGAGTAAACATAAATTTAATACTATTTTTGTTCATAGTAACAAGCATTAAACCAAATCATAATTGCACAAAAGCTCTAATAAAGACGTCTGTCGGTAGCTACATAAATATTTTGATATTTGATCGTTTGCAGTTGGTAATGTACCGGGATCTTTGTCGACAAAATTTAAAAGTGCTGAGTAGATTTGAGCATCACCTGCAGGAAGAGACAATCTTGGTCTTTTACGTCGAAGCTATTTCAAGAAGAAATGGAATTGGTTGATGTCAATTACTTTACAAAATATTATTTGCTTCTATTGAGATTCTCAAATTTCATTTTACATGCGAACATATTATGCATAAAAATACATTTACAAAGAATAAGCTGTTACAAATGCTTAGCAGAATTTGGACATTTGTTGTTAAGAAACACAAGAACTGCTTCTGAAACGTACTTCTTCAGTTGATAACTCGCCCATTGATCTATCAAGTATTCAAGAATATGGTAATATTCTAGAAGAAATACTGTAATCGCTTGCATTGCGCACAAATATATTAACCAACCATGCAAAACCAAAGACTAGTAATTCCATTCAAAATAGGCTGTTTTATTATACATAAGAAATTTAAGTTTTTATTGATTTTTAAATATTTACCCCAAATATTTAATTTCGGTTTTGTACTCAAAAGACGTCCTTAGTCACGAGACGCGTAAATGCAGTCCCAGTCATCGCTTGATAAGCCAACTAACCACCATAATTAATGTCCAGAAGCGAAATTGGAAGCTACAAACGACTTCTATTGATTCTCTCAAGCTCAATTAAACATTCCATCAAATGTAAACATTACTGAGCAGTGATTACGTTGTTAGCTTAGTTTCTGTGGAACACCATAGCTTGTGTTACCTATCTGCTAGTGGAATGAAAAAGCAGTAACTGACAACTGACAGGGAGGTGGTTAATTAATATTGAAAACGAGAATCCAAACGAATGCAACAAAGGATAGATCCCCGTAGTCCACATCACCATCATCCATGCTGATGCATCCAGAAATTATAGATCAATCTAATAACAATCTCTAAATCTCAAAAAAAAAAGAAAAGAAAGATTTTCATGCTTGAGGTGAAGCATTGGTTCAAATCATCTTTGATGGATTGGTGATTTATATACATGTTGCCTCAAGTCAAACAAGCATACAGCGTCATATTCAAGTTCCATCCAGTAAGCTCTCAACAGTTTAACCAAACTGCAACCATAAATAGTGTTACAGAACCACAAATTATGGCTGAAAGTGGCATTCAAAAATGGATGATAGACATTTATTTGGCTCAATTGAAAATTTATAATTTCATAATTACTTCCATTATAGTCACGAGTGATAACAACAATCACCAATCAATGACAATATCAATATACCAGCCATATGCATACAGAATATTTAAGCGGGTGAAGATAAAGTCCACAGGTCCCTGATTCTATTGGCTATTGAGCCACCAATCAGACTATCAATAAAATCAAATATTAATAGCCCATTATTAACAAATATTAATAATACATACAATCAACAGGTAAACAATTAATGTCTCACTAGGCATGGAATATGATAGATAATAGTAATAATAAAAATAATAATCGTTGACCTTCCACAAAGGATTACACAGAAGCCAAAGTGAAACGTTGCAAGAACTTCCAAAAATGATGGCAAATGAGGTCAGAAATAACTCTACCATCCATGATTACCTCAAAAAGAAACAACACCTCATCTCTGATTTCCTGAAAGCAGTTCAAATCCTGCCAATGGCAAAATAGAGGAGCCTGGAAGCAGGAGGCCAAATTGGCCAGTCTTCCAAGCTCATGGAAAATGATGGAGAGGGACAGACAGTCGTTATTCTGCTACTTTCATCCATTGCCACATCACTGCCATGTCAAACCAGTTCGGTATAATCAAGATAAAGAGACAATTCATACTCAAGCATTCAACACCACCAAATATCATCATCACCATACAACCATTATCATCATCATCATCATCAGCTCCGGAGAAAGTTGGATTATTCATCTGGTCTTCTGCTTGGCATTTCCCCTCAGCTTCAGCTGACCATTCTCGGAGACTTTTTCGTCTGCCGATGCCTCGTCCGTGGACCTCGAGTCCTCGACTTCAACCCGACCTGAGAAACGAGTGAGAATGTTTTATGGCTTTGCGATCTCAATAAATGCAATTAATTAATGCATTAAGCAGCATAAACTAAAAACAAAGGAGAATAATTATCACCATTAAAAATGATAAAAAAAATTCAAAGGTCCAATTAAAAGTACATGACTGCTCAGTGCCATTTGATCAACGAATTTAATGACATTAAGAACAAATAAAACTGAAATAAAAACCTTAAAAATGGCAAAATTAAAACTCCGAGTCTTCAAAAAAATAAAATAAAGCAACATAAAATAAACAAAATGTCAAGCAGGTATATTTTACCATTGGCCTTCCCACCTGACTTCTTCTTGTTCTTGTTGCTAGGAGACGAGGGCAACTTCTTGGCAGTCAGGGAGAGGGTCTCCCTCCTGTCCCTGATCCTTCTTAGGTGGAAGGTAATGAAGTTCCACATGATCCAAGCCTGGAGCAGGAATACAGCAGTCAGGCAGTTGATCCTGGAAAATGAAAGCATTTTAATAACATCAATAGCAATTAAAATTCCATTTATGTAGCTCCCCATATACAGCACATCAGGGGCAAATGTGTTGACTAATATATATTTATTCCCTAGGTATATATTCATTTATATAATTGTTCCCAAGGGTAATTGTGGCAATGCAAGCTGGAACAACATGCTGTGACTGTTGCTTTTGCCATCACATGCACGAACCCTCTAAACTAATTTGCACAACAATGATGGCATTTATTATTATTATTATTATTATTATTATTATTGCTAATTTATGCCTCACTAGCAGGACATTTCCATGATGAGATGTAATGGTAAAGTATTGATGAAATATCATGATGACAGATAAAATGTTCTTCTGTAAATACAAAGTTTCCATCAATTTGAAAATGATATAATCTCACAACATTATATTTATTTTCAGATGGAATTTCTTTAAGATTCATTGTCCAGTCATTGTAATTATTGGCCACCCTATTACATTGCTTTTGCAGGCTATAAATAAATCTCGGGAAAGACCAGCTCACCTGACAAGAAGCGTGTTGAAGTTTCCAGTGGTAAAGTCAATGGAATCATTGCTTGATTTGGAGAGGCCATACCTGGAATGGAAATCAATTATCTCTCCACAAATATTCGCAGTAGTAAAACAAATGGCAAAATTAGCATTATCTATCTGTTATTATTACTACTATTATTTCTTACCAGAGGGTGAGAACAGCAAGAGTGATTGTGAAGAGTCTTATGAGGACAAAGACAACATTCCAGACTTTGAAACTGAAACAACAATAACGACAACGACACTCACTAAAGATCAACAATCTGAAACGATGATGCAACCGAGCGCTTATTTAACGCCAAGTTGCAACCAAACAAAAAACATTATTGTTAAATTATTGATTAAAACATCAACAACAGCATAAAGTAATGATCCTGGTAAGCTTGTAATACTTTTTAATAATAAAATAATGACGACAACAACAAAATAAACAACCATTGATTATTTTATATTTAGAGGATATTTGGTAATAACAATAATTAGGTCAAGAACAACAACAGAAGTGGTTCGTAATACATCAGAGTAACCAATAAATAATAACTATAACCTTTATAAAGCTTACTAAAATTAGAACACAAACAAGGTCACTTAAAATAAGAACAAGTCCCGACAATCCGACTGACCCCGTATCGGCAACCTTGAACTTCTCTGCAAAGTAGAAAAGCCTGGAGATGTGGAAAAGGAATTCTACTGTGTAGTGCAGTGTCAGCATCACCAGGCCCAGCAGGGAGAGGCTAATTAATGATTAATGAGGTCATAATTACTATTGTCATCAACAACATTATCAATTTTATCAACTTTGTCAGGGCAGGTGCCAGCCTGTCTACATTATTGGCTTGAAATAAAATACTAAAACAAGTTTTCCAGCGTAATTCCAAGCTGTTGTTATCCAACTAATACAACTGTGGCATTATTACCAGAGTGACACAACCGTAAGGACTCATGTTAAGTCGTAAGATTATGTTGAGTAATAATTCAAAGTTCATTGCTATAAGATAACTTCAAATATTTAAGCCAATTATTTCTGTCACTCACTTAACTCGTTAAAGAAACCTAATGTTGGTTTTCATTCAAATTAACAATCTCAGTTCAGATTTACTCTTCTGAACCTCATATCTAATGATTGCAAAGGTTTCGTTTTCAAATTCATTCCCTTGCAACTTGTGTCAAATCTTAAGTGCACACATGTTCAAGGACAACAAAATGGTCCATCCACAATGATACAACAATAACAATAACAATAATAATAACAATATTAGTAAAATTGCACACATCATTGTGCTATCTCAGCTTTGTAAACAACCTTGACTTGGTAAACAACCCAGTGAAGGAAGCACTTATCTTTGCAATGATAATAAAATCAGGTTAATATATACAACCTGGTTTAAGAATAAACACCTGATTGGTCAAGACAAGCAGGAGATCAAAGATGATGATTTAGTTAAACAAATTAATATGCAAAGTCTACAATAGATAGAATGGTTCATTCGCATATTGGAATACAAAGTACGAAGTATTGATGAGCCAAATCCAAACCTCAGTTTGTCAGTGCTTACTACAAATACAGTAATAAAGACATTTTTCATAGAATCAGAACAATTATGTGGTGATGCTGGCTAATTTGTAACCATTGGAACTAAGAAGCAAGACCCACTTCAACAGGTAGCCGAACACGATGAAGATCAGGTAGATGACGTAATATTGCACCCTCGACCAGATTTCATCCTGAAATGAGATCCATTCTAAATCACAATCAGTAATTACATTCCATTGTAATTGCATTACTTTGTAAAGCATCATCAAATTATGGATGCAGATTTTAATAGCAAAAAGTCAAATGACACATGCAAACAAGTTTAACAAATGCAAGATGTTCGCTCATGCCTGATCCCAATGCAATTACAAACTGAAATCATGTGATAAAGCAGGTGATGCACGAATAGCAGGTGTGCAGCTAATCAGGTATGTGAACCAACAACCGACAATGGTGATTATGATATTTCAACTGCGTGAATGAACCTACATTGACTAATTATTCAAATTTATACTAAGTCTTCAAATATTCAGTAGTTAACAATTAATTTAAACGAGCACATTTAATTGAAAATATTACTCTAAACTACCCAAAAAATATTCAACATTACATTAAATATTCAAATCTATTTATACTAATTATTCAATATTACATTAAGTATTCAAATTAATTTCTAGTCACCTTCTTAACTTTCTGGAAGTACAACTCAGGGAAACAGTGGATCCAGTAGGCAATTTGAAGTACAAAGTACAATTTGACCAGGAAACTGAAATTATAAGTACAAATTCATCAAAGGAGGCAGTAAAACACAGAACATCTAAATGCACAAATTTAAAATATGTGGCCAACTTATTTAACTCTCAGTGGTAGTAGTAAATAAATTTACATAGCGCTGTAAGTCATCAGGGACGTTTAGACCATTGATACGGCGCAGTCTCCCAGAGGCGCTTCTTGGTGCAAGTTTGGGTTTTGAACGCGACACGTAACAACTGTTGCTTTTACCGTCGTTCGCAGGAGTGCAAATTGCTGAGCCTTGCACTCCAAAGGGCACTCATGAATTAATAGTGTTTCTAACATTTGATTGGCAATATTTTCATTATAAAAAAAAAAGTGCTGATGTAAATTATATTTTAAGAAATAATCTTCAAGCATGGAAAACTAGGTGGAACATTATCACCACTAGGACAAGTGTAAGGGAATGCAACAACAGGAATAAACGACATACAATTACAATAATTATGATAATGAGAATGTCATGAATATTCATGCAGACCTGAGATTAGAGTGAGGATATGATTCCCAGAGTCCACTGATGTTGTTCAGGTAATTCTCCTGCAGGGAAATACAAATAATATTCAATAAAATTAATATCGGTCATCGCAAATATCATTGATATCATAACCATTTAGTGACGATTTAGTGATGATGTATCACCAACCAATTCCAACCTAAGCAAACAATTCATATTTCACTGTCGAACGGGCCATCGAGCAAAGGCAAATTTATTGATGGCAGATGGCACCGCTAATAGTTATAGTTATGCCCTTGTAATCATCCCTCATCGAGTACAATTAACTACCATTGACAATCGTCATCGTCATCATCAACTTACCTTGAAGAGGATGTAGTAACCGGCAGCGGCCGAGGCGGCGTAGAAGATGAGCAACTGTCCCGACTCGTTGAACTTGCTGTGTTTCACTTTCGAGAGGTGCATGCGACGATTCAATTTCTGGCAGATGATTTAGGAAATTATCACTCATTATTAAATCATCCCAAGTTAGGACATCTTCTGGCACCATCAGCACAATAGAAATATACTGTTATTTATCTAATATTATTATTATTATTGATAATATTATAAGGATTCATTTTCAGATTATCAATTCATTACAAGTTAGTTGTTTTTATTTTCACTCACATCAAGAATGTACTCCTGAATGACGGCATGTACGACTATAGACACGAGCGCATAGAAGATGATGGCAAAAACGTCCTTCATCCCATAGGTGTAAAGGACCGACTGACCACCCAAGTCACCGGGAGATGTTGTGTCTGCCAAAATGATACTAACATGAGTAATTTATTCGTGATTAGAACTTAAATTAAGCTGTTTTTATAAAATCTAAGCAATCGAATCTAAGCTTGTTCTTTACCAATGAAATTGAATGTAATTACATATTTATTTTGTGTTAACTAAGTCAAGCAGGGGGCCAAAACACTGTCTATATCTTGAACATAAGCAGATAAAAAGCAAAAAAAAGGAGAAAACAATGAACAATGAGAAGTCATTAAGTCGTGCACTTACAAAGCTGACAAGATTAAAAGCACGTAAGACTGCGTTAACTACATGTTATTTCAGTATCAAAAGGGTTTTAACGATTTCATCCATATCATTTTTAGCCCATTTCTGTCAACTGAGGATTTATGCTTAAAATTGTTAATTACAAATTTAAAAAAAAAAAGAGTAAAAGGCATGAGGATTTGTGAGGTCAAGAAAAAAAAACTCACTCAGGCACAAAAGTAGCAAAAGATGTAATAATAAAACTGGTAATAAGTTTATCAAGAAAAATAACAAACAAAATGAAAATAAGTCATACCAGGGTGAAGTCGAAAGATATTGATTAAGTGTTTGTTAGATGGCACTTAAGATGAAAAACAATTATATTGATAATCAATGAAGTTGAAAGTCAATTGCAAGGGTCAAACTCTCACCATTCAAAGTGACATTGTGCTGCAGAGCCACGAACACCAGTGCAATTGGACTTGTGCACTGAAAAAGTTTGTTCAATATATCTAAAACCTGGTGATATATATTGGCAACAAATAATTTGGTCTCTAAATGTAATTTTCACACCTGATGCTAAGAAAAAAAAACTGACAAGGACTATTGGAAGCATCACATGCCAGCATACAATGAAACATATGGATTGTTTATCAACTCCTCCAACTAAGTGATTAAATGGCACATATTCAGAAGCACTTGAGCACTTGTGAATTGAAAATCTAAAAAATATAAAAACCAACCTCAAAAAACAATCCTGCTATGGCTACCATCGTCAAGCATGACACTATATCACCATGATTCTGGATAACAAATTCGTGACTGAATATGGGAGGGCTCTTGTTGCTCTTCTTTCCACGATTAATCGTAGGCGCCATAGCTGCTGATCACCTCGATCGAATTTAAACTGCAATGGAACTTCTAGTTTTCAGTTTCAGAAACCGGCTGACGTATGCAAGCGGCACTAAATACAGATAAAGTGAGAGAAAGTTGAAACTAAATCGTCGATCGAGATCAAAAACAGATGAGAAACAAACTAACGTGGAAAAAAATCTGAGATAAAAAATCTTAAATATCATTAAACACTCACTTCCCCGATGCAAAATGTGAACAGTGAAGATGTGACATCCGCTGGATGGTGCAAAGGTAGGTAAGTAAGTCGCAGACTTAAAAAAAATAAGAAAACATATTTTTGAGTAAATGCAAACGTACGTTTAAAAATAATTAATAACTAAAAATAAATTAAAATAATTTTAACGAATTCATTAATTTTGAAATATAAAATTGTAATTTGTAGTTGAGTTAGTCGACGTGCACGTCACTGATTCGTGTGTCCATTGGGTCTGAAACAGGTTTTCGAGTAGAGTTGGGTTTCTTTGGTTGAAAATGGGGGAGTCGGAGAAAGTTCAGAGTCTTTTCCTCGTCTGCGTGGCTTCAGTTTATTTGATTGCATTTGTATCACTTTTTGTACAAATACCGGGTGAGGATTCCTTGTTTGAATGTACCTGTTGAGTTTGAATGAATTTGACCATGAAGTTTGTGCATTTGACCATTAGTGGCTGCTTAACATTTTATTCTTGAGGTGGTGATTAATAGGATGTTATCTATTGCTAGAGTCTCCTGGCTCAATCTTACAGTTTTGCTGGTTTGCAAGAGTATTTAGTATTTACCATAAGTTGATAATTGCCAATATATTATATTCATGTTTTTTGTGAATATTTGTAACCTGTAAAGGTTTAGTAATTGACAGATCTTTACTTTCAGGGCTGTATGGCAATGATGGTATACTCCCAGTTAGGCTGGCTCTTGAGAAAGGTCTAATTTATGTTTTTATTTATTTAAATATTTTATTTTTATTTCAATCAGACACTCAGTGATTTATTTGATATTTTTCTGATGTGTAATTATTCTTATAAGTTCTGAAAACTGCTTTTTATTGACATAAAAAAATAAAGCAAACAAATTATCTCCTTGAGTGACTCATTCTAGGGCATATCTTCTTAAGAAAGCAGAAAAAGATGCCCTTTATCACCAACTGTGATAAGAATTGTGACTCTACAGTGGTTAAAACATGAACATCTAACAAAATATTTTACTATAAGGAAGCATGTAAAAATCTCAGAAGGTTCATTAACAGAAAATTGTGCATTCATATTGCAAGACTTACATTTCTTTTCTAGTTCAGTGATATTTTTCCGACATTCTTCCACATTCACAGATGCGGTCGCCAAGCAGCCGACCCTGTTGCATCTGCTCGTGAAAATTGGAGTCAAAGACGTTGAATTGGCTTTCAACTTGATCTGCTTCTCTGGCATTGTCCTCTCTTTCCTGGCCTTTGTCAAGAGTTGCTTCAGAAGTTCATTTGTCTTCCTACTCCTGTGGTTGTTCTACCAGAGTTTGTTCCAAGTATGTTTTACATGTTTGTTTGTAACTATTCAGTTTATTTTTATTAAATTTTAAATTATTTTCCAAACACTTGGCTCTGAATTAGACACTTGATAAGTTATTTCTCAATAAATTGTATTCACTGTAGGTGCCTTATATGATGTCGAGTTATTTTTTTAAATAATGTCAGAAACTAGACGCCATTGCAGGTTTAAAAAAGCTGAGAAATTATAAGTTCTACATTCAATGACGATCAAATTTTGTCAGGAGTTGCTAAAATTTAACATTTCAATGAGAACGTTAAATGGTTTCATTAATTGTTATTTACAATTAATAAAAATAATAATAATTGTCTGTAATTGGTAATTCAACGAAACAAGATGCTTCCTAATCTAAATGTTCTTCTGCATTTGCAGGTTGGACAAACATTCCTGTGGTTTCAATGGTCAGTTGGCAGGAATTTCAATCATGTTTTAAGAGATTGTTTGTTGTGATAATTTGTATTGTGATGTTTATTATTATTATTATTATTATGTTATTGACATTATCATTATTGTTATCGTGATGTCTCATTATTATTTAATTTAATGTTACAAATCTCCATTCTTTTTTATAAGTATCATTCATTAATCAACCGATAGCAATTAGTTTTTAAAATCAAACGAGCACGAGCAGAAGACGTTACATGTGTCATTCCTTATTATTGTTGTTATTGTTCTTCTCCCAACGACAGGGACACACTGCTCTTGGAACTTGGGTTCCTGGTCATCTTCGTCGCTCCATTGAGGCTGCCCTTCGTCGATCTCCCTCGACTCATGAAACACTGCAAAAATATTTCTTTCTGGTTGGTCAGATGGATGACCTTCAGACTCATGTTCTCTTCTGGGGTCGTCAAACTCAACAGCCAGTGCCCTACCTGGTGGGGTCTTACAGGTGAGCTGGTCTTTCCTTTTTAACTTATCGTGTGGCCAATATTTTGGGTGCAAAGGAAATACAATCGCTCGGCCATTTACATGGTGCCCCCATCCGAGGGGCTTCTGTTGTTAGTGTTTATTATTTATTATAACTGTTATTAGTGCTCAATGAAAACAATTATTGTTGATTACTAACTGTTTAGTTTTAAAGTTTTTTTCTCAGGAGCATCATTTGTTATTAGTTTTATTGATTCAATTATTATTATTTTATTGATGTCATTGATAAATAAATACAACCTATAAATTTGTTTCTCGATGTTTTTGTTTCCAGCGATGACTTACCATTACGAATCTCAGGTTGGTTGGACTTCTTCTTCGTGTGGCTTGCTAATAACTTCTCAATTATTTACAATTGTACTTTTAAAATATTGAAAATAACTTTCCAATGAATCACAACATGGTCTAAACATTTGTGTTCACATTAACCCCAATTATTTAGAATAATCTATTGTCGTGGCTGATGAATTGTTCTTGACATCCAGTGCATACCTTCTCCGCTGGCCTGGTATGCCCACCAGCTCCCCCTATGGTTTCAGAGGGCCTCAACAGCTTTTGTCTTCATCATCCAGATCGTCACCACCATCTTATTCTTCTCCCCTTGCAGGGCTCACAGGATATTTTCATTCCTTATGCAAGTCAGTATTGTTTATTTGCATTGGTGTTTCAGATCTTTGATCAAATTAATCTTAATCAACCAAGAATTTCAGACTTGTAATTATCCTTTAATTGGATGCATTATATATTTATCAATCTTGTTGAGGTGGATGTCAGAGGCACTGACACTGTTTTCTTTTTTTTTTTACTTACCAACAGAGTTTCCTGATGGTGCTCATCATTCTGACAGGGAACTACAACTTCTTCAACTGGGTATCCATTGTCATGTGTCTGTCGTTGGTCGACGACGACTTCATCGCTCGTCTCTTTGGACTGAAATCTCAAGACAATCAAAAAGGTATTATTATCGTTATTATTGTTAGAAAAATTGAGAAATTAAGCACCCTCATTTTCCACTCGGTCATTTGTAGAGCATGTCAAGTCTCTGAAAGGACAGAGGTTGGCAAAGGTCGCAGAGGTCCTAGTGAAGGGTGCAAAGGTCATCAGTCACATTGCAGTCGTAGGCACAGTTATTTATGTGGCGCATCGCTACTTTTCCATTCACTTCAACTTTGCCCCATTCCGGATTGAATCTAACATCGGTCGGTTCCTTTTGACTTTCTATCAATTAAGGACGTTAATTAATAAACCCCTAATTATTAAAATATTTCAGAATTTACCTACGAGGAGTTCCAAATTTTCCTTCGATGGTTCGTCCCCCTCACCATTTGGGTGGCTTCAGCATCTCTTGCTCTGACTATCATCTGCTCCTTCTTTAGGTAATTGAGAGTCCAATAATTGGTGTGGTTTGAATTTATGAATAGTTATGTGCATCATATATATATTAAGCAGTACATAGTTATGAATTGTAAATCTTTTTTATTGAGGGACCAAAATATGAGTAAAATAAAGTAACTAATTATGAACTTTATCTGTGATTGGTCGATCGATCTGACATGACCTTCGACCCATCAATACAATGAATACAATTGCAACAAAGCAATTTACAGCTTTGTTACTGCATTGTTGGCAACCATCAATGCAATACATTCAGCCCGATTTGTCTGATGTGCATTTGTACAAAATCAATAAACCAATATGAATTGGCAATAAATGGGCCTAATTACCTTTTAATCCAGATCTCTGCAGCTCAAACAGGGCCTCATGAGGAAGCTGTTCTCCTTGTTCTGCGTTGTTTTCATGTCCCTCGTAGCTGTAACGATCTTCTGTATCACCCTGGTAATGTCCTAATGACTTCAATTTATTATTATTATTAATAAATAAAAAATTATTATTATTGTTGTTGTTGTTGTTGTTAGCATTGCACAAATGCAATGGCTAAAATTGCAGATAAAAGATCAAAAAACATCTTTCTGCTCAGGTTCCTTACACTGACATGCACAGGGAAACACAGATGGCAGTTCCTCAGTCCTTTGTCAGGTGGC
The DNA here is from genome assembly GCA_011800805.1 of Hirudo medicinalis. NCBI lineage: Eukaryota > Metazoa > Annelida > Clitellata > Hirudinida > Hirudinidae > Hirudo > Hirudo medicinalis. Next base: position 113,442 of record MPNW01000458.1, read on the forward strand.
ACAGGCAGTCGAGAGAGTTCAACATCTTCAATGCATATGGACTTTTCAGAAGGTTTGTTTTGTTTTTATGGATAATCCTAAAAAATTAAAGATTTTCAGAATAAAGAATACAGAAAATCCTCAAGATTAAAAACATTTACATAGTAACTAATCTCAACTGTAATGATAATGTTTGATTGTTCTTTGGTAGAGGTAATGAAGTGTTACTTTTAAATGGAATAATTACTGAAAGAAAATAAACTTTTGATTGCCTCTTAATGTTCTCAATGAGCACCAGTCGGTTGATGATCCATTGTCGTCCTTATGAGTGACAACAATGTCATCGATATTGATAAAGTCATCATATATATATATATATTACATTATATTTCAATTTATTCTTAGTAATCCCATTCGCAGTAATGATCCAAACGACACGTTGACCAACAGGATGACAGGGGTGGGCGGCAGGCCCGAGGTGATTGTCGAGGGAAGCGACGACTTGGAAGGCAAATGGCAGGAATTGAATTTCCTCTTCAAACCGGGAGATGTCAGTAGAAGACTTCCTGTCGTTGGTTAGTGACTTTGTTGTTGCAGTTTGGTGGATTAGGTTTCTGCTGTCACAGTTCTTGGGTAGAGTCACTTTAGTTCTCTTGCTAGACTAATGTGGGAAATGTTGTGTTAACTGAGTTGTATTGCTTTTCATTGCTTTTGTTGTTTGTGAAGGAGCCATTTGATTATTTGTTATTTATTATTATTATTGTTATTATTACTAATATTAATATTATTATTGTTATTAACGTGGTTGTTAGACAATTCGATTGTCTGTTATATATTTATGTGATTAATATTTCATTGTTCTTAATTTAGCCTTTAAATCTATAGTTAAATAGAATCCCTCTGAAAATCCATCATCTTTCATCCATCTATCAATTGATCCCATCTTTGCAGTTGTCAGTGCTGTTTTGATAAATGGACACATGTCAATGAAGTAAAGTTGACATTGGTGTAACAATCCCTGTTATTGTGTCAGAGCTCTGTCACAACATTGTTTACAATGTAAACAATTACAATTGCTTGTTTACAATAGCATGTCCTAAAAGGCCTTGCATTGCTAAATGGTTATTATTACTTATTTTCACTTATTACTTCAAAGGTTAGGGTTAGGTTAAATTAGTAAAAATTACTGTTGCTCTCATAATTTGTGATCTTCTTAAAGCCATCAAATATGTTCAATAGTTGTTAATAAATTCAAAAATAAATAAGCATTTTCCATGTCTTCGACCAGCACCCCACCAACCGAGATTGGACTGGCAGATGTGGTTTGCAGCGCTGGGGAGCTACAACTACAACCCCTGGTTCTACAACCTTGCCTACAGGATACTCACCCATGAAAAAGAAGGTGAATGGATAATGAACTAGCTCATTATAATAATTATTACTGTTTTAATTTATTTATATTATTAGTGTTATTAATGGCTATAATAGTAATATTAATAATAATAATAATAATAATAATGTCTAAAATTGAAAATTACACATCGAACCCAATTTTTGCAAATCCAGTTTGACGATCAAGTCGAGTTACTCTGCGTTATAACCTTTTTTCTCAATTTTGAAATTTAAAAGTAAATAATAGGTTAATTATTAATAAGCATTCTGGGTGATAAACCCGAAGATGGCTCTTGTAAAATAAATGGTTTTTCTTATAATCCCAAAAATGTAAAATTGGCGCAAAACACAAGTAAACAAATCTCGGTCCATCATTCGAATTTAAAAACTAATAAGTCATACATTTTATACTTAAAATCCATACTTTTTGCAGCAAAAACATCAATATAAACATCATTAGTTAATAACTTTGATTTAGCCTCGTGGAGAACGTGGCGAATGTCCCCTGGATTAACTTCTGTTTTTTGATTCAAATAATAATAATAATTATTATTATTGTAACTGTTATTGTAATTATTATTGTTCCTTTACCATACAGTACTTGCTCTGATGGACAAAGGACCATTTGATGATGCTCCACCAAAGTATCTCAGGGCTCACCTGTATCACTATCACTTTACTGGTTGGAATGACACGACCAAGTGAGTTAAATATTCAAATCTTTTAATTTTAGATTGGTTAATTACTTACTCATTTCTTTATTGAATGTGTCACATTATGATTTAACTGCTTCTGTAAAACATTGTAAAGGAAATAAATATTTGTCATCATTACTAATAAATTATTGTTTATTGTAAATTATTGTAAATATTCTTATATTTATATTCCCTCTTTATGGTGTAATATTTTTGAAATTACAAATGCTGTAAATTTACATAAAAGATTAATTGATGATAATGATTAACATGTTTGTCAGTTCTTGGTGGAGCCGAGAATACCAAGGTGAATATCTACCTGCATTGTCTCTTGATGATCCATATCTCATGGACTATGTCAGGAAGACAGGCCTCTACGTGGTTAATATGGAGATTATTGTGGTTTAACAACGGCACTGTTAATAGTTCATTTATTATTCAAGTTATATTTTTTTGTTCTGAATTTTAATTTTACTTTTTGCTTACTCATGTTAATACTGAAGTCATGATGATGATGATGATGATGATGATGATGATGATGATATCAGTGATAATGGTTTCATCCAGGACCCCAACAGACATCACATGGACTTCTCCCACAAGAGTCTGGCCAATTATTTCTTCAAGTTCCTTCACTCCATCTTGCAGGCCAGGTTTGGCTTTGAGGTCTGCACCTCATTTCTGCTCCTGGGCATTGTCCTCCATTACTTTGGCATGAAGTCCCAACAGGGAACAAAGGAGAAACAATCGCCAGGCAAACCACTAAAGCAAGTTGATGCCAGTCAAAAGCTCTTGAAGCAATCGTGACGAGTTGATGGATTACACTTACTGCAGTCTGAAGATCAGAATGTTTCTTTTGCATTTATTGCTGCTTTATCCCTGCCATCACCCACCCATGTTCATTCGTTTGTAATTAATTGAAACCCCTCTGGACAAATGACTTTGTGGCCAACATTGGCCCCCAAAACTTATGTGATATTATCTTGATTTCAGTTGTTTATTTGCTCAATTTTCCCTTCATGTTGCCAAAGCAATTTAATCTTGTTTAGTCTCCTTTCGTTCACAATTTTCCATTTAAATTATAATTATTATTCCACTTAACCGGTATTAATCAACAATGGTGTAAAGCAGTCTTGAAGAAAAGCAGATGTAATTGAAAATTGCTGTTTATTATTTGCCCCGAGAGAATGTAAAAATGAATTCAGGCTAGTGACATGTTTAATTTACTTTGAGTAAATGTTATGGAAAAATGCTCAAATCTTGCGAACTAAGGTGGCGTTACAGAATGCGTATCATCCTAAGTTATATTTGGGTTCTTCAGAGAGCAGAGCCATAAATTTCGAAATCTTACAGTGAGATTTCAATGCGGCCGTTGTCATTTCTATTTTAACATAAATAAAATATAATTTTGTCTTGGTGGGGGATGCCACTGCTGTGTGCTTATTGTTATCGTTATTATTAATACTATTATCAATGCATTAAGTGGGCAGTAGTTTTATCATGATGATCCATCATACCTTTATATAGCAGCGTCACCGAATCTTTTCAGATTTTGAATTTTAAAACAAAAATTAATTCTAAATATAACTAGAAATGTATCAATTTTAAACAAACGTTAATTAATCACTAATTTCGCAACAAGTTTTAAACTTAATTTTTTAATAAGCTGTTCCTTAAGTAATAAACCAAATATTTTAAGTCGTACTGTTTACTTTTATATTATCGCCCATTTGAGTTTTGTTTTGTTATTGTGAACGATAGTTATGGACGACGAGGAAAATTTGAATCAGCAAAATGAAACCAATGATGAAGAAGATAGCAACATGGATTGCTCAGAGATAAAAGTCTCCGCGGATGACGACGATGACATTTTGAAAGCACCACAAAAGCCCTCTAATTCAAAACGACACAAAACTGGCGTCATATATTTATCGAGAATTCCTAGTGGCATGACAGTCACAAAGTTGGCTGAAATTTTGAGCAAATATGGAGAATTAGGGAAAATATACCTCAAGCCTCGGGGTAAGTTGATTACATTTATATGGTGAGATGTACATGGATTAATTTGATTACTATCTATCTATTTAACTTTAAACAAATTAAGATTAAATTATTACAGCATTTTTATAATTTATCTATTTCTGTTCCTGGAAATGCTGTAAAAGGATGATGTAATTAATGGCTAAAGCCAAATTAAACAGGCCATGACTTTAAACATCTAACAACTGCTACTTACATGTAGCAATGCATTCATATAAAAATGTCTCAAACTCTCGTGTGAGATAATCGATAAACTTGAAACTTGTTTGGTTCATGGTTGCATTCTCATATGCAATGCCAAATGAATGTGTTGCATCATGTTTCCACTTAGCTCAAGTTGCAATCTTTGAAAGTACATGACGTAACTGGTGAAGCACCTCCGAAGCTAACTTTGTAAGATATGGTGACATACAAATTGAAAAATTCCTGTTTTTACTTGCAGAAGGACCAGAGTCAAAGAAAAAGTCAAGAATGTACACTGAGGGATGGGTGGAGTTTGAGAGCAAGAGGGTGGCAAAGAGCATCTGCAGCATTCTCAATAACAGCATCATCCACGGAAAAAGAAAGCACGCCTGGTATGGGGAGACGTGGAACATGAAATACATGAAGGGAGTCAAGTGGAATGACCTTCAGGGGAAGATAACGATGGAAAGAAAGATCCAGGAGAGCAAGATCAGGATGGCAATATCCGAGTCCAAGAAGAAGGTGGACAAGTTTAGCAAGGACGTCTCCAGGGAGAAAATGCTCCAGAAACTGGAGGCAAAGGGAAAATTAGTACAGAGGCCAGAGAGGCACAAGACAGCAGTCAAACTGACGAGGCCATGGAAGGAAAAGGTTCATGCACAAGGAGACAATTTCCTGGCCGGTTTGCTGACCAAGGGAATGACATAATTGCTCCTACTTCTCATTTTCATGAACAATTTCTTTTCGCAATAAATCCAATGAGCTATCATAACAGCTTCTTGTTTTGCAGACAATTGTAACAAATATTACTAACTTACTGGAAATGAATATCTAATTCATTAATTTATGTTTGCAAATTTTCTATTCAGTTCAGAAAAATTACACTTTATCAATACTAGGGAAGTTGTGTTTAGAATAGTCTCTTAAGTCACAAGGACTTATTAACATAAGAACCTCAATACAATCCTGATTAATTTTATTTTTAAATTAATTTTGCCAAAATTAAATTTATTAGCCAATCATCCCTCATTCACTTTGAAGACATGGGAGATATTTGGTGAATGCATTTAATCTATTTCCACTCGAATATTTGAGAGGTTTGGTATGATTAGCAACACTGAATCAATGACAAATTGAAACCTTGAATATTGTGTGAGACAAGACATGCTATTGATTAGATTAACTCAGTCTATTAATGCCACTAATGTAAATTCATGCCAACATAGATGCCAAGAGGAGAGGTCTGACGAGACTGATGCACACGAGTCGATCACAACATCACATGTTAAGTCGCCATGTCAAAGGTTTGTCGCTCAAACAAATATGAGCAATCAATACAAGGGACTGCTACAGCAATTATTGTGCTACCATGTGCTGCAGAACCTGTCGTGTTCTTATAGAAAATCCATGGGATGCCAACTGTCTCTATGGAGACAAAGGTGTTCTCTGCTCGTACCTGGTACCCGAAGTGTGTCACATAACCACTCGATATTGTTGTCAAA
>MPNW01000458.1:124081-146904 GCA_011800805.1 Hirudo medicinalis
GTTTCTACTGATATCGAAGCCATATCACTTATAAGTAAACCGTGTAACAGTAAGAGAAGTAATGTGAAAATGTTGTTTCTATCATTGCTAGGTTTAAAACTCTAATGTGCAATAAATTAAATATTTATTTGAATTGTAAAGGTGAAAAATATCTTCGAAAGAATTGACATCGAGGGTTTAAAGTTCACCACAAAGTGGGTCGGAGCATATTTCGCTTCAGTGAGTTGATGGTTGAGTTATTATTAATTAAATAATAATTATTTTAATTATAATGTTGTAACCCTGGCGAAAGCGTTACTTAATTTTTGAATTAAGTTTCTATTGATTAAGTATGTTATTATTAAATTTAGAATCTTTCTAAAGAGGCTCATATGATCAATAATTTAAGGTTATGTATCTCACAAGATTTCGAAACCATATTCCAAAATATCACACCAGATTCTACAAATCTTACAGCTCCACACAAATACTTAACTCTATTATTCAGTTCTATTCACTGAATACATGCTCAATAAACTTATTTGAAAACTTAGCAAGTTTTCGAATACACATTTTATTTCAATATTATGATTGATCATATTTGCAAGCGTAATGAGTTGATTGTTGTGTTACTAATAATTAAATGATAATTATTTCATTTATAAGTTAAATTTAATGTACGTACTTCATTTATATAGCGCCACATGCACAGCATCAGAGGGGCTTCTTGTTAACCACTTATATATTCAGCTACATGAGGCACTCAAAAGACAAAAATTTCTTCGCACCCTGTGAACCTGAGTCCCTCTTTTATTTTTTGTTTAAACTTGTTGAAACACGACTGATAATTCATTTTCAACACGACTGATAATTCATTTTCAACACGACTGATAATTCATTTTCAACACTAACAAATTAATTTCACAATCAGCCGAGGCTTTCCAAATTTCTGTCAAGACTTTCACTGACAAAGTGAGAATATTTTCTGCCTTAATTCATTTTTGCTGATTTGTGTCAAAATAATTTTCTTATTGTTAATGTTTTGCTGAAACGCGAGATGTTGATTAAAATACCAGGTGAGCAATCAGGAGCAGATCTTAGGATTTCAACCCGCGTCAAATGTCCTCAAGGTTTTGTGCAGAACAAGACATGCTGTGCTTATGACAGGAAATGCAAATGTGAACAGAACGATGGTTCTGCGCCGAGTAATTAATTGGTCATTTCTCTCTCTCTCTCTCTAATTTGGAATTATAAACTTTATTTATTATTTATTTATTAAATTATAAACATAAAGAAAGTTGGCCAATTCACCACAATCAAGGTGGGTTATTGGGAGTCATTAAGTTCATTGAGAACGAGACATTTAATTTTATGAAGCTAAGAAATTCATTCAGGTGCGTAAAAAAAAACATAAATTAACATATGTTGGCATCACAATGAGCTGTCACAATGTATCTAGCTTTTTAAGGTTGGACTTACCAGTCACGTCTGGAATAATTTTTCAGATAATTGTCACTTCGAGTTTTATTCCCAGTACTAGGAAAGAGACTTACGTCCTTATTTCTTTGTTTATTTCAGAACAGAGTGAAATGACGAAGCAAAATCTATAATACTGTAAAACCAGACGTTTATTCCTATCTTTTCATTCTTTTTAACCATTTGTACTCACTCATTCATCATTTCTCCTTAGAACAGACGATCTCCTTAACAGCCATTTATTAATTGTGTTTTTTCATGAAATTATATTTTGGTCTTTATTAAGAATTAAACAAATCTTTTTTAGAGAAATATTTTTAGAAACATTTTCCGCTTGACCAATTAAGTATAAATGCATCTATCATAATACGGTGTCACTACCTTGTTATCTTCCCTGATCAATCATTTTGAAGATCTGTCGTGTTACCTGTCGTTAGTATTGTTGTTGCAACTACATTGACATGGTAAATATTTAGTGAATTACTAAGTTAAATGATAAAACTAAATTGATAAGATGCCGGATGTTGAAATCTTCATTGGTAAACATTTAATTGCAATGTATTGTGTGTCCAGTCTGTGCCAGATGCCACGCAAAAATAATATTCTACCAACTTTTGTAGCCACTGAGGTTTAGTAATTTGTATTTGCATTTAAGTGGAGTCTTACTATTCCTCAACAGGTTATCATAACGATTTCACTAATGTCCATTTCCTAACTCGTCAACAGGATACAATTTATATAGCGCTCCTTCCAAAGATTGTTATGGCAGTGAAGTTGGGTTGCGAACATTTAGTCTGTGTCCAAAACGGCCACATTGTCGAATCACAAGCCTTTGAACTAGATTTGAAAGTGACGAATTTGAAATTGAATTTGATTTTAATAAATTGATTGAAGGATCAATTGAAACTTCAACAAATTCCAACAAGTCCACTGCAAAAGTCAGTTCTATGCTTCAGACTTCAGATGGTGACAAATGTCCAACAGTGTGCAAGCCAGGTGCACTTATGTTGCTTGTTGTGAGATCAATAAGCATGTAATATATCACCAGTGAAAGACTATTGGTGCTAGGAATATGAGTAACAGTGCTAGATCTGAAACATGCAAATTGAGGGTCAATATTTCATTTGCAATTGTTTCCTGGATTTTGTATTTATTACGTTTGCTTATCTATTTTTGTCCTTTAGGCATTATTATTCATTATTATTCATTAGCATTAGGTTTGTTTTGAGTTTCAAATTGTTGTTACTCATTTATTTAAAGTTACTGACAGATTTTGACTCATAAAGCTCATTTATCAGGCGAACAACCATCACAGCCATCTGGCAAGGATCCAGGTTGTGAGAAATGTCCTGATGGTTTCCAACAGAATAAAAGTTGTTGTTCAACTGATGGAAGGTGCAAGTGCGAGAAGCTGAATGACGATGTGCCAGGTTGGTACTTGTTTGGGTATTTTTGCTTTAAAAAATGAACTGATATTAAATTTATATTTAAATTCTTTGTATTTCATGAATAATTAATCGTAATTAATTCATTCTTTAGAATCACTAACAAGTAATCACATGTAATAATATTATTAATAATCACAAATTAATAAATAATAATAATATTTTTATAACTAATAATATTCTCTGCTATTTGTCAGTTTTTAGGTGTTGCCAGGTTTGTTATTTATCAGAACGACTATCATTTATTTAAGATTCTTGATCATGGTTATAGTTAGAATGAGTAACTGTTTAAATTTGCATTATGTTTACATGAAGTAATGACATTATCATCTGCATGAAGTAATGACATTATCATCTGCATGAAGTAATTATATTATTATCTGCTTGATGTAATGACATTATCTTCTGCATGAAGTAATGATATTATCATCTGCATGAAGTAATTATATTATTATCTGCTTGATGTAATGACATTATCTTCTGCATGAAGTAATGATATTATCATCTGCACAATGCAATGACATTATCGTCTGCTTGAAGTAATTACATTATTGTCTGCATGAAGCAATTACATTATCGTCTGCATGAAGTAATTACATTATCGTCTGCACGATATAACGACATTATCGTCTGCATGAAGTAATGATATTATCGTCTGCTAAATAACTAGATATTTGAGAGGAAACAGATTAAGTGTTCAATTTCAAATGACATTTACGATTGTTCTACAGGTAGAGCCATGATTGGCCAAGAAACTACTTTTGCACTGACATTCTCTGCAGGAAGGTCTTACACAACCACAAGTAGTTTGACAGGTAGATCGTGAATTCAATTCATAATACAATTGATGCTTTTGCCTAAATAAATGTAGTGATGTGGATACAAAAAACATTTGGGTAAAAATTATGACAATGAAAATGGTTTAGAGTCATTTTTTGTTCTGCAATGTACTCAAATATACCTGCTCAGGTAGAACTGCCAGCAATGACAACAATCACCACCTCCAATCCTTTGATTTCTTATCACAGTTTTTCAAAATTGCAGATGTTAGCAATTTAACATTACTATTAAGTTATTTAATGTATTTTCCAGTGACGAATGACAGGAATGACACATTGCAGACAACGTTAGGACTTTCAATATCATCTTATAAGATTCAATATCATCTTGTAATCAGATTTTCTGTGATTTATTGAGATGATTAAGAATGACTTATTAATTGGAAAGAAAAACATAAATTTTATATAAAATTATTTTAGAACTGGCTTTTTTAAGTAGATAATCAGATTTCATTTTTCTTCCCGAGTAGCAATGTTGGGCTCGTAGTTGGAGCCACTGTGATTGGAGTGATTGCTGTCATTGGCATTGTCATTGGCTTCCTTTTCATTAGTTAGTTCTGTCAAAACTTTTGTTTAGTGATGATAGTTTAATGAAATAGTCCATTGAAATTCTTATTATAATAACATATCTAATATGTAGTATATGCATGTAGTATGTAATATATGCATTAGACAATGATGTTGTAATTATTGCTTTCTTGTTTATAGGAAGCGATCTTACTTAGCTCGGTCGTAGCACATGACACAAAGCCTCTTGCATCCTCTCTTTTTACTAATAAAGTCTAAATTTCATTAGTTAATGCAAAGATACTAATTAACATTTAAGCATTGCAGTAACATTTATAATTGATTAATCACCAGTTGCAGTGGTTATTGCATTCAAAAAAAGAAAATGCATAGCTTCGAGGTGTCGATCTTACTTCTCAAAGAAAAAAGCTTTACCTAAGGACACCAAGGACCAGCCAAATAACTCAACTTCTCAGTCGCAAACAGATGGACTTCTTTTTGAAAATCCTTCAGTGTGAAGCATCCACTAGAAATGTTTCTGTGAAATTCCTTAACCAGCCGTTGTTAATTTGAGTTTCTTGTTTACAGGAGCCAGCTGACTCCACAAGTAACAACAAACGAAGAAAGCCTGGTCGGCTCCTTTGTATAACAATAGGCTTTTAATAGGCTGTTTTCTAGAGTAGTGGATTCATACGCTTTGAAAAAAACCTCTGTGAATAAGATTTCTTTGAAAATTTAATTTTTCAACAATTCTTTTTATTTTAGCTTGTGAATGATTTTTAAAATGTTCACATAGTGTTGTTAGTTAAAATTTTTTATTGAACTGGCAAATTATTTGATTTCAAATTGGTATTTTTGTACCTAACGACATTGCACCCCAGACGTTGTCTGAAAGAAGCCCTGCATAGAGCCACATAGGCAACTGGCTATTAAAGTGTAAACAAGACTAAAATCGTTCCCTAACAATTTTAAAAGACTTTCGGGAAAGGGAGGGCGCACCAATGGTTTTAATGCCAAGAGGGGTTAGTTATACTCTACCCCAGAGCCAGGGACGTGACGCATGCAGACACTTCCCCATCCCTGATTTTTCAATCTTATGGTGCTTCTTCCTCAAAATTGATTAACTGTGAAGTGGTGAAGTAGATGGTTGATGAGAAGCAAGAAAAGAGCAAGGGGGTGAGCGAGGGCACAACTTCTTCCCCTGAAAAATTGTGACTGTGACTGGCGTGTAAGTGTGCTTTGAGACGGGGTAAAGGTAGATTGATGTTTGATTAAATGTTAGGTAGCCTTATATTCTACAGCGTGATGGATATAGCCTTAGTGTGTAAATAAAATCGACATTTTTTTGAAACTAAATAAACGATACTTGATTTAAAATTTACTGACCACTTATAATTAAAAATTTAAATAATTTATAACTTACAATAAATTAATATTGTAATTAATAACTTATAATAAATAATTTATTTCTCATAACTTATTAAGTTTATTGAATTAATTGGTTTATTTGCTTCATGGAAATTCCCACACTATTTTACTTACGAACGTGATTCATTGCTCCGTATTCCATTAAAATGGGTATGTCCGAAGAGCATAGAAATATTTTAATAAATAATCGATCTTACATAGTAAAAAATCTGAAATTTTCGGATATGTTCTCTGCCGTCATGAGGGAAGGTAACATAATAACGGAGGAATTCGAAGATGAGATAAAGGTTAACTGTGCATGGTTAAACGATCGAAAGTCAAATTATGAAATTTTGATGTAGTGGCATGCTTTTAGAGCAAAACTACCAAAGGAGGCAAAAATGCAGAATTTCTGGACATACTCGCCAGAAGAGGACCTTATGCTTTCGACCAATTCATCAAAGCATTGGTGGAATCGGACCAAACCGAAATAATTAAAAGAATCGATCCGGATCCAAAACCCCACTGGAGTAACAGTGTCATCATAGAAATAATTAGTTTGGTCCACATTTACAACATATTTCAATCACCTGAAACAGTTATCAAGTAATTAATCCACACCGTAGTATCGAATATATCAATGAAAAGGGATGTTTGAGAAAATTGGTGTTAATAATTACATTCGAATTGGGTTTGCTTTTAAATGAAGTCATAAATTTTTATTATATCTTGTTAAACCTATTTACATTATGTAAATACTTATTACATCTGATGCCGGGTCTATAATTTTTTTGTTTTTCTTGGATATCTGTAACATTAAATGATTTGCAGCAAATGCAAAAGCTCTCACTGATCTCATCGATGAAAATTATCTCAAAAAGGAATTTCCGTACAAAAACAGAAGTCATTTGGTAATCCATGCTTTGAAACGTTGATCTTACATTATGTGACATGCAATATGATGTATCTTTTAAAAATAAGATTATTCTAGCCAAATTGAATCTCTTTGTTCTATTATATTGTTAATATTTATATTTGTGTTACAGTTGTTATTATTGTTAATAATCTATCAGCATCACCACCACCATCATCATCACTATCATCATCATCATGTTTTCCATTCAGTAGCATTATTCAAAATCAAGGGATTACATTTCTTCTCTTAGCATCACTGGGTCTTCCAAAAGAATTAGTTTTAAGATTTATAGACGATTTTTTAAAAATAAAATATTGGGTTGGCAACTAAGTTCCCGCCATTTTTTTACATCGTAACATTCCGCAAAACGGTTGCCTAGTTTTTCTAGTTTTAGTCACTTCAGTTTCTTTACTTATAGTCTATTACTTTATTCTATTCAAAAGTTTACTTGGACTTATTAATTCCAATTGCGACAGGAGTCAGAGTACCCAAGGGATGCTGACCAGAAGGGAAGAGCCGTCATAATCAACATTAAAGAATTCATGAATGAAAGACCAAGGAAAGGATCTGAGAAGGATGTTGCCAGTCTGTGCAGACTGTTTGAACTCATGAAATATGATGTAACAACGTACGGTAACGTGCAGGGTAACGGGAACTTCTTCAAAAAGGAGGTTAGAAAATTGTTTTGATCGAGCATTTATCCGAATTTATCCGAATCGAGCATCATTTGGCCTCGACTTTTCCCACCAGGAAATCTCGATATTTCTAAACAAAGAACGGCAATACATGGAATCGAACGGGTTCAAATACTTTGTTTGGTTTATGGTGATAATGTCGCACGGCGAACAAGATGGTTTCTTTACTTCTGAAGATAACAAGATGTTGTTTAAAAATGTCCTCCACCAATTTGATGGCCATAACTGCAAGGGCCTGCTTTTTGTGCCTAAGGTTTTCATTTTCCAGTGTTGCAGAGGAGGTGAGACCCACTGAGGGTTTAAATGTTTGACATTTTGTGGTTTCCTCCCAAAGCATTATTTTTTTGCCCATGATTATCTACTTTTCTGACTCAATTTGCAAAACTATTATTAAGTTGATCATTACTACAGGTAATAAAGATTTAGTAAAAGTATTCAACATGATTAAGACAATTAGCCTTTCATTTAATAGATTGATGTGTTTCAATTTTTTTAACATGTAGGTGCAAAATCACGTGGTGTCAACGCAGAGCCCACTGGCAAGAATTATTCTCCTAAGTCCTACGACTCGGATGCTACTGTTCTTCAAAACTCGTTTTCCACATTAAGTGTGCATGAAAAAGCTGATTTCTTCGAGGCTTACAGTACTCCAGAAGGTTTAATACTTTAAAGACTTTATTCCAAATTGACGATTTTACTTTGGAGCTCTTTACATATAAAGGGTATGCGTCGTGGAGAATGACAGATCTTGGAAGTTGGTTCATCCGAGCCATTGTTTTCATATTTTCAAGATTTTCCAGGCATGAGGACTTTCATACAATGATGCTGAAGGTTGCTTTTAGAATCCATTGCATAATATTTTTATCATCCATTGATATTATGTCACTGTATAATAATAATATTAAATGGAAGAGATGAAATGAAATGAATTTGAATGCTGGTTTGTATCTGCAGGTCAGTGAAGTTGTTTCTGGCTTGAAAACTGCTGAGCTGCACATTCAACAGCCGATATTTGTGAACACCCTGAATAGGAAACTATATCTTCTCTAAAAGCAGCAATATTGTTGTGATTCATAATACTTTTTATTTAATAAGTTTGGTTTGTTTTTTTGGGGTTTTTTTTTCCTGATGGACTTTATAGAACACTAAATGTTGAAGCCTAACCTGACAATTAAAATGTTTAACAACTATGCGTGATTCAGAAAATAATAAGTGGTTAATATAAATATGTAGAAGTGAAAGATATGCCACTTTCAATAAACCTTCATTCGCACCTAAGTTCGGTATGAGTCTCCCCTATTTCTTATTATTAAATAGTTCCCAAATGTGATGTTATCATTTGTATATCTGTTAATGTGGTCAAGATACCTAACCTGAAAGCCTATTATTATTTTACCATCATTTGCGGGGAATGCTTGATAATTTAAAAGATTATTACTAAAATGTAGCAATGGGGATAAAAAAATAGAAGTAAATTTTGGCCGCTACTTTAAATTGATGCCATGTACCAACACTTTAAGTTTTATGATAAGTAAAACCAATCGGATTTATCGATTTATGTGCTAGCTGAATTTAACATCGCGCCCTTAGTGACTTTTCATGCGTTTTTTTTATCCTATATTTGTCATGTAAATTTATGATAAAAATTTTATACTTATTATTTAATTGCAAATTAGAGTTTAGCATGAGCGATTTTATAATTTGTTAAGCATGATTTATTTATGAAATTTAATTTAAAATGTGTTTTATTAATTATTAATAATATGCCATTTAACGACTACTCTAAATCATTCATATAAAAACACTATAAAAGTAATCTTTGAAGTTCAAGTTCGTTTATTATTGTTTAGAGATGGCGATGCCCATGAGCGCGTGAATGTCATTGGGATGTCGTATCGCCTGCGAGGATAAAATAACCGCTTTTTATATTCCATTGTAGAAAAATATGCATTCTGTATTTTCTTACGGTCGTTTCATCGTCAGAACTGTTATCGGTGAGCTAGGTGGTGAAATCCTATCATCACATTGGTTCAACTCAAACCGATTAGTTTCATCCTTCAAGAGACGTTCCTACCACCTTGTGACAGCCTTGTCTGGCATTTCAAAGACCCACTCGGGACCGTTGTCGTCCTCGTTTGCTCCTTCTTTTTCGCGTGTCCATCAGAGGTCGTTTGGTGATGATTCGTGTTTTGTGGCCAGTCATTCGGGAG
This sequence comes from Hirudo medicinalis, assembly GCA_011800805.1. Classification (NCBI taxonomy): domain Eukaryota; kingdom Metazoa; phylum Annelida; class Clitellata; order Hirudinida; family Hirudinidae; genus Hirudo; species Hirudo medicinalis. The sequence continues at coordinate 133,556 of MPNW01000458.1, forward strand.
GAGATGTTTTAGGTAGGTGGCAATGTTCATTATTACCTGTGACATTATTGTGCTTAACTAAAATGAATAGTACTTATGGCATAAGTAGAAATTGTAAAGCACATTCTCAATGGTTATGCAAGACTATGGCAATAACAATAACCAGGACATGGAGGTAATGCATTGACTTCCAAATGACATTGCTTTAACTTTGGCAACTTAATTGAGAGTACATTGGCATTAACGATGCTACTTATTCTCGTTGAGGTATCTGCACATGATTAAAAACAAACTACTGTTAATGTGTATTCACTAGCATTAAAAATCTCATAAGGCATAATTATCTCCCTTAATGTGAAATGCTCTCCCAAACCAATTTGATCTCTGTCAATCAATGAAAATAACCACTCCCCCTCGATCCAGGGGTGGCCGATGGAGTCGGCGGATGGAGGACTTACGGCATCGACCCCTCGAAATTCTCGCAGTCCCTCATGTCCATCTGCGAGAGGTTGGTGGCCCAGGGCAAGATCTCCCCCAAAAAACCTGTTGAACTTCTGACGAGCGGCTACGAAGAACTCCAGCAGGACAAAAACTCTGTGATTGGTCAGTATTTGAGTTTGTTCATTCATTATTCATGAGGTGGCTGCAGAGTTGGACTTTTTAGCCAAGCATGAATTTGTACAAAATACCAAAATCTTTGTCAGTACTCAAGGAGTTTGGTGGACGTTTTTGTGGTTGATAGCAAGCGGTGACAGGTTGTTGGTGGTGCCTGTCAATGCTTGGATGAGAATTTAATTTTGATTATTCTCTTTAAAATTGAATGAAAACTTTGAATAAGAAACGATGCAATAAAGTTTACGACCGCAGTGAAATAAACGACGACATTGTTATTTTGACGTACGTCTTCTTGAGTTGCCGATACGTCGTGCACGACGGCGCAGAATGTCGCACGTAACAACTTAAGGCATTACTAAAAATAATAACGTCTGAATAGAATAAATATGGTAACTATAATTATATTTATATTTTGTGTGAAGATGGTCTTGAAGGTTGTTATTAAGTATTAGAGCTTCACAATAAGTCGAAAATTCGAGGGATGTGAAGTGAAAATCGAAATTATTGCATAATTACTACGAATAATTATTCTAATTATTTCTACCTTGTCACGTACAATATTATTGCACAATAACTCTTGTTATTAGTTTCAGACTTTGTCGATTGGCTTTTACATCTTAGTGTCATCGACATGTTGTGAAGTCTCAATGATTTTGCAGCACTAGGATGTGCTCTTGTGTTTTTCCTCATGTTTAAGTCCTCTTTTGAGAAATAATGCATTTCAATGCCTGAATTTATTGTCTCTGCTTGGAGATGTATGAAGGAAGTCCAGTTTATTTATGATGATAATGATGATAATAGTGATGATGACGATGATGATGATGGTCGGAATGACTAAGATAAAGTTAGTGCAAGATAAATTGCTGTTTAATGTCCAAAACATTTATGCTCCTATTGTTCCCCTTTTGATGTATCCACATCGTTACAGCAGCATCATCACAACCACCTTTCAACGGTGGCATGGTTTCAGAGTAGATGGAATGATGAATGAGTGAAACAAATGAGAGCATTGTGTGAATCATCATTCTTGCATGATGGTCGACGACCACATTCATCATTGTCAGCATCGTAGAGATGATTTTTTTTGATTTGAATATCCACTTGTTCTTGATGAGACATGTGACATTTCTTTCAATAACCTCACAGTACTTCAATGGCTTGCCCTGACATTGACTAGTTATCTGAACAAGAATGACTGGAACATTCTGACCAATTCTGGTGGATGATGACAATTTGTTCTCATGGTTGTTACGAACTGACGTAATGCAATTACTTCCACTAATTAAACATTTCAAATTTTATTGGTTTTAATGACTTTAGTTCCTCTTTTCCTATGCTTTATATCTTTAAATGTATCTTATCTTATAAATAAATTTGATAAAATAAAAATTGATGCCCCCTTCTAGGCAGCTGTACGGCATGCATAGTGGCTCTGAGCAGGGACCAGAAGAGAATCTATACGGCCAACCTCGGCGACAGCGGCTTCATGCTCGTCAGGGACGGGAAGGTCGTCCACCGCTCTGAGGAGCAGACGCATTACTTCAATACTCCCTTCCAGATGGCCCTGGCACCCTCTATTATGGAAGGCATGTTCATATCAGATAGGTAATTTGCTTACCTTGATTTTTATGGTTGAATGGTCTTTCTGTCTGGTTTATATTGGCATCTTTGTGGTGCTATAGGAATGGATAGTTCTGGGCTGGTTGAGTGGCTGGTTTTACCAGGATCAAGATATGATTGCCTGAGTTATGATATCAATTCATGATGATGATGATGGTGATAATGATTACGATACTGTACCGACTACCCACGCAGTCATTTACTGTCCGGTGAACATCAGATTCACAAGTGTCGAGCTGTTTGTCGAAGATACTTTCGAAACCGAAAAACTTGAAAAATCATCGAGAAAGAATGATCTCAATGATCAATGATTTCGATTGTTCAACTGTGCATCTCAAGAAATAATCTAATTATCATAATTTCATATTATTATCATAATTTGCCAACATGGGGTTGTCATTTATACAGTGCATAAATTTCATTGATAAATGTGTGACAACAATGACCCACAACAGCATCTATGTCGGGGTGGATAAATGGTTCCCTTGGGGGGGGAGGGGGTGACTCGGCCCCATCACGTGACCTGGTGTCCCGAAATAAGTTGGAGGAAGTTTATGTTATTTTGCTATGGCTGGAAAAAGTAGGCGTCTAGAAAATGGTTCAGTTCTCGGCTGTGTTTATGCTTTAAATATGTCAGCTGGTTGTTCTTGATGTTGTTGTTGTTGTTGTTCCAGCATGGATGAAGGTGCCGACTGTCGGCAGTTTCTTGCCTTTTTTTTCCTTTTTTTACTACTGCGTTCCTCGGATTCTTTTTTGCACGATGGTGATGATGATGATGATTTGTTTGCTGAATGGGGGATTTGAGAATATTTTTAAAATTCCAACTGGAAAAGAGTTATGATTTTGATGCACTTTGAATTAAGTGCATTCTAATTAAGTTAAAAAGAATCGCTCGATAAATAATAAAAATAAACGTTATGAAAATATAAATATAATCAAACATGTGCACGATGTTTGACCAAAAGTCACGTCTTGTTGCTGCAAGTTTGCATCTCCCATTTGGTTCAGAATTCACAGTTCATGAACTTTAACCTTTCACCTGAGCTTTTGGCAAAACATATTCACCATCGGATTAAATGATGGGATTTGCATACGACTTCGTCTATTTCAAGATTGCTATTCCAGACCAAACATAAGGCAGTGCTAATCCAGGCTTTGAACTGCATGGGTTGAGATTAAAATAAATTGAACTGTAATCTCATGTTTTGCTGCTGTTAAAAGACTCTTCTCTCCGAAGTCAACAATCTCTTCTGATTGGTCGAAATAGCAGGAGTGGTTAAGCTGCTGCTCTTCCTCAGCTGTACTCGACCCGACGTTTTGATTATGCAACATAATTATGTCCGTCATAATAATCATATTTCGGTATTTTTTTATTCCGCATATTTATTTAAGTACTCATTCATTAATGGAACTACTTTAAATGACATTCATTGGATCCGAGCAGGCAAAAAAAAGTTTAACTAAATCTCCAAGTGAAAGTGTCCTTGAAATGTAATCATGCAAATGTGGACCGCTCGCTGGTTAAGAATTTTCACAAGTCATGCTTTTGAAATGTCGAATGTCTAAATGATTCTAAATGTTTTATGAAAGGAAGCCAAATGAGCGAGCATTGCTCCTATGAATTCAAAATGCCTGCTTTGTTATCGACAGCACATTCAACACACTCTCAGGTTATCAAAAAAGACTTGTTGAGAAAAACATTCACAAGTCTTCATTGATTATGCCACCCTTCTGAATGGCAAGCTTATTCTAACAAAACACAAAACAAAAATGTTGAGTCATTGAGCCACTGTGAATTAAACACTGTGTAATTTATGCAATTATTTAGCTGCATAATGGAGTTTCCCAGAAGCCAGGATCTCACAAGTATTTATGATTATCTGCAAAACACTGCTGTAAGGTTTAATGAGAGGCGAACTTTTCAATTGACTCAAGTGATTGTGACGTCAGTTGTCGTCGAGAGACTCATCGGGAGAAAGTGAAGCAACAATTTGCTTTCATGAAAAGCTTTCATTTTGCTCAACTTGCGACTATCGGAAGAGATCTTTTAAAAAGATTTAGTTTGTATAACAACAAAATGCCACGCATGTCACTTGTCATGCTGAAAGGCATCTAAAAAAATATTTGTCGCGATTAAACTTGTTAGTTTAAGCGATGAATTAATTTTTGTTTATCCATCTTCTAGTCCCGAGTCGGCAAATTCCGCATCCTTCAGTGTCGAGGAGGGGGACTTGATCCTCCTGGCCACGGACGGACTCTTCGACAACCTGGGAGAGGACGTCATACTCGAACACCTGTCGCAGCTGAAGGTCTGTAATCACAATAAGTTTCATTAATTAGACTGTAATAATAACAACTTTTAATCACTAACAATGACATAACATAACATAATAATAATATAATAATAATAATAACATAATAATAATATTAATTATAATAATATCAGCCCAATAACTTTTATTATGTTAAATTATTGTCTATCGTACCAACCAATAACAACGGGAATATCAATTATGAAAGTGTTTCGAGTAAAATGAAATTAGCAACAAACCGATCACAACAAAACCAATCGAGCGACGCCACTATTTTCCCTGCTCAAATGTTCGTCTTCGTGAGTAATGATTGAAACTGACGTCTCGTCCGTTCGGTCAACTTTTCCAGAGTGATTCCCTCCAGGACCTCCAGCATGTTGCCAACCTGATCGCCAACGAGGCCCACATGCTCGCATTCGATCCGGACTACATGTCGCCCTTTGCAGTCGGAGCCGCTGCCAATGGCTTCGACGTCAAGGGTGAGTTTGTCGACCGAGCGGTTGAAGGATTTTTTCTTCGTCCGACTCCATCGTTGATGAAGAATTACATTATTCTATTCACCATGTCATGTCATTCATTCATTCATTTATTGTCTTTGTGACTGAACTTATCGAGGTGTGACTTTGTATTGTAAAAATAACTTGTTCGAACATAATAATCTTAATAATAACAATAACGATAATAATATTAATAATAATGACAGTAATATTGATGATGACGACAACTAGAATAGTAATCTTTGACAGCTAGAAAAATAAATGCGCATATTATAATTAGAAATGACAGATATCATAAGTTGGTTTGTTTAATTAGTTACTGAATTACTTAACTCCATTCCGAACGATCGCCAGGTGGGAAGCCAGACGACATAACGGTCCTGTTGGCTATCGTTACGAGCAAAGACCAAAAAGACATGGACATCCCACAACAAGTGCCAACGGTTCAGTTTTCCTGATGCCTTCCATTGCTCTTCTTCTTCCCCACTTCTTCCTTTCATGTTGAAAAGTTTCGTCGTTGGAGATCAGGGGAAGACCAGGTGACGGTGGGGGTTTCGGGCTCGGAGAGCGTGCCGGGTTGGTGTTTCGGGGGTCGACGGACGTGCGTTTCTCGTAATAGAACATCTCGTCGATGAAATTGGTTTTGTCGTTGCCATGGTATTATAATAACATTAATGATAACAATAATATTATTGCTATTTGACTCTCTGCACGATCAATAAGTAACTTTATCATCACAAGCATCTTTGATTGGTAGGTAATAGTCATCTTGCCCACCAATAACCTTTAGTAGTGGCCTTGACTTTTTGATCCTAGAGTGTTTTTAACCCAATAGTCATCAGCTAGGTACAGACTCAAATGTCATTGGTTGTAATTGTCTTATGCCCTACCCTCTGCCTCAGGGCAACCATTTCCCATTTCCACATGTTTAGGTCGTTGGTTTCCTTGGTAAGATTTGTTGTTAATGGTGATGATGATGATGATAATTATTATTATTATCATTATTATTATTATTACTGTTTACAAACAGACAATGGCGAGTACCTCAAACATGTTAGAATGGGTTGATGATGTCGATGGCCGGCAAATACTCCTTCCTAGCTCACTCCATCCATCCCTCTGTCTGTTCGTTCGCTCGAGTTTCTGTCTTGTCTTCTGTGGCTCTTGTTGTGGATGTTTCTGCGTTATTTATGACAACGACTATCATCAGCGACTGTGTTGTTGTTGTTGTAGTGGTTTAACTTGCAGCATCAGCTCTGTCGTTTTTATGGTGCTCATCGTCGTCGTCGTCATAATCATCATCACCATCATCATCATCATTGGTACAATGTTGACAGTGATAGTAATGACAATAATAACAATAGTTGTATAATTTGTTAACAAGTTGTTATTGTTGTCATGGTTGTTGTTAATATTCTTGTCTTGTTGGCATTGTTTACTTAGGTAATTAAACTGTAAGAATATTCAGATCTTCTCGTCACGTGACATGATGTCATCGGATGCAGAACGATCCGGCTAAAGAATTTCTGTGCAGCACCCCACCCATCCTGTTTGCACTTGTAAACAGATCTAAAAAGGATGAAGGTGAAAAACCTCCTGAGATCCCTTGCTGTCGATTTCCAATGATGGCTGATCGTCTCAATCGGACGATTGGTGGCAAAGAGTCAAAGGTCAACTCTCAATGACAGGTGTCTAACTACACCGTGACCCTGGTAATCCATGTAGAACTGAAAATTTGCTGCCTGTTAGTTGGCTTTTGCCTGTCACATCTCCAGATACCCAATCAAACGTTTGAGGAGTTTGAAAATTCAAACCGGAAAAGTGCCTGGCCTGTCTTTGGTAGCCTGCAGTCGTAACTGAGTCGCCTCAACATATCAGTTTTCTAAGGGTTTCTTCTGGTTTTTCCGTCCGTTCGTGAGTTGTTTTTTTTTTTTAAATTAGTTGACGAGGAAGTAATTTTGAGGTTGGGGGACGTTCTACCTGGGGGCGGTATGTCTAAATGTTTGGAGTTGTCTAATAAGTTGTCAGAGGCGTTGAGATAGTGTGTCTTAACTTAAAAAGCTTAATGAGTTTGTTTTCTTGTCGCTGTGGAGTAAATCTAAAAATGTTTAACCTCTTTTTGTGTCAGATAGATTCAGAGAAGTACAATGGAGCTGCAGGTTAATTGAAATGTTGGTTGAATGCGATTGTGCTCGTCATTTGTTCACATACGAGAAACACATTCTGGGGGACTGCAGTTGACTCATTAACAGGTGAGAGTCTCACCTGTATTGCTCTCCAAACATTCGCCTCAGGTGAGGCGAGCGATATGAGCTGACTGGAGAAGAATGTCCACAAAAAGCATCTTCATTACGGAAACACTCGTCTGTCGATGATGAAATAAAAGCCGCACGCTATTCCAGGGAGTCATTATTCGCTTCCAGGGGCAATTAAGTTTGAACTGAGAATCGGAGGTCGGGTTCACGATGAAGTTCAAGAGGTCAAGAATTTGGTTCTTATTCGGGTTTTGGTTTCTTCAACAATTGAGCGAGGGGATTGACGAATTCTACATGAAGAGGACACCTACGGGTAAGTATCATCATCATAATCGTCGTGAAACAAAGCAAAATTCTTAAATTCTTAATGGACGCCATGTTCGTGCAGTTGCTCGGAGTCTGTTCTCCTTTATTGATGCCAGCTTTGCCGACCTCTGACGACACTTTACTAAAACGCCCTTTAAAGATTGTGCTTAAATAGCATCAGCATTTATTACAAATTATAAATAAGGTTTACCAGTGCGGCGATATTACAGTAGAAATCAAATTAACGTCCGTGTTGCCTCATTCCAGACCACAAGCTGCGCATCAAACACCTCACCAAGAACATCAGGAAAACCCTCAAAGAGGGACTGGAAAATCACACCTTTACCCAAGCGCACCTGGACAAAGTATACAACCTCTTCCACGAAATTATGGACAACAAAACCATTCCCATCGGGCATGGCAACGACCTTCACCCCTCTGCCGACAAAGACAACCCCGATACCTTGACAAAGTACCTACTGGAGATGTTCTGGATTCTCCACGAGACCATCCAGGACGGGAGGACATCGGTGGATGGAAAGGCAAGTGTGGGTGGAAGGACGTACGACCTCAGTAAAATGGGGAGCTACTGTTGCTCTTTTGGATAACGACAAGTGGATGACGGAGAGTGGATAATGTTTATGGCAACCACTTTAGACAGTTTAGAAGTTGTTGCAACTTTATTAGTAGAGTTAATTGATTATTTGTTGTTACTTAATTGCTCAGTTGTTGCTCTGCTAACCAATTATGTACTTGCATTTAATCATATGATAATAAATGAGATGGTGTATTTTGTGAGAGGATTGTGGAGTGTTACACACAAGAATATACGAAGTAAGTAGATTATATCAGTCGAGATTTCGATTTCGATGTTGTCTTCATCGTCGTCGTCATCAACAACAACAACATCATTATCATCATCGTCGTCGTCGTCGTCATCATCATCATCTCCTCAAGAGGCTTATTTTAAGTCTCCTCGCGATGATTTTCTCCCATCAACACTGGTTCATCATCCACTTCTGAGAACAATTTTCTATCAAATTTCTCGACTTCAACGACCACACTGACTCCAACTGACGTTGTCGCAAGAACCACACTTAACTGTAGTCGCTCTTCTAGCATGGATGTGTAGTTATTACACGAAATAAGCACCGTTATTTTGAAGCTAAAATTTTAACTCGACTCAAAAACAATGCGTAATTATTAATTATTGAGCGAAATACATTAATAAAATTACTTTGATAATACCACCACACGTTTTTACTACCATCACCATACCAACACAGCCATCATCAGTACAACATCATTATCACCACCACAAGACCGCCTCCGAGACCGTAGCAAGACCATTTCCAAGCCAGCACCAAGACTACCACAAGACCATTTCCAAGCCACCAGAATGATGGACAACGTCGAAGGAAAGCAATCAGCTTGAAGTGCTTGCGATGCAGTGAACCCTCTTACGAACGAGATAAGGTCGACACTCCTTACTCTCTCGCTCCTCTCGTCATCTCTCCTTTATCCATCTCGAACCGGTCTTTCCGAGTCTTTTGGCGGTCGGGTGTACCTTGGTGACGATGACAATGTTAGTTGATGATGATGACGATGATGATGATGGTGATGAAGAAGAAGATGAAAATGATGGCGGTAGATGTAAAGGTACCGGTGTGATGTCGATAATCTTGTCTCCAAACTTGGTACTTACAACTCCTGTCTTGGTACTTTCATTCAAAAAACAACAACAGTACAACAACAGTAGCCATAACGTCCTCAAGTACAACTACAACAGAAGAGCAGATGAGGATGCGATCATCAAGTGTTGCGCGGGAAGAATCGATACTGATTTACATGAGAAATTCAATCAAGCGTGACCTGCTGTGGAAAAGATGTCAAGTGGACCGTTACGAGCCTGATTGGAACATGCAATTATTCAGGAACCACCCTCGTTGTTCGCGAGTGCGTCTGAGTGGGTGGGTTGTCGGACGTTTAATTTGTTGAATGGGTGAGTGAGTGAGTGAGTGAGTGAGTGGGTGGGTGAGTGAGTGAAAGAGTGAATGAGTGAATGGGTGGGTGGATGGGTTGTGGAATGACAGATTTTTACTTCGATGGTTATGATGATGGTGAATGGATTTATGAGTGAGTGGTTTGATGAATGAACGTGGCGGTAAATGAATGAGTGGGCTGATAGTTAGACGGATTGATGGATGGATGACATAAAACATTCCAAATCCCAGTTTACGTACTTCTGGAGTTGTTTTCACAGCAACAGTGGAGCACAACTTCGGACCTCGGACTAAGGAGAAAGGTTATTACGTTGTAAGGAATTCCCCCCAAAAAATCTTTGGTTGAAACCAACGTCATCACCATCGTCGTCGTCGTCATCATCATCACCATCATCGTCGTCGTCGTCATCATTTCAACAAATAATGACAGGTGCCTGTTTAATTAGTTTCGTATTAACCCATCATTCCATCACAATTGTTCTCAGTTGTTACTGTCGTCATCGACTTTGTTGTCACTTTTAATATTCGTTGTTGTAGTTATTAGCGTAGTAATTGTTGCTGTTGATGGTTTTGTTGTTGTTGTTGTTGTTGCTGCTGAAGTATTTAGCCTTGGTGTTTTTTCCCAACCTTTTGGGAAGGGAAGAGTCAGTTTCCAGTGAAGATGATATAATGATAATAATAACAACAACAACAACAACAACAACAACAACAACAACAACAACAACAACAATAATAATAATAATAATAATAATAATAATAATAATAATAATAATAATAATNCAACAACAACAACAACAACAACAACAACAACAATAATAATAATAATAATAATAATAATAATAATAATAATAATAATAATGAAGATGATGATGGTGATGGTGATGATGCCATTGTTTACAAATGACGATAAAAATATTATTTTTAATAATAATTATTATTTCATTATATTAATCAATTAATAATAATTAAGTAATAATAAATAAGAATTTTTATTTATGTTGAATAATTGCTGAAAACAACCACGTGCGAATCATAATTTATTTATGAGGCGCACAAATTGTTCACAACCCGGGAATCATCATCAAGCTGGTGAAACTTAAACTGACATAACACTTTTACGAATAAATAATATAACATAATATAGTAATATAATAATAATAATGTAATATTATAACATATAATAATTATTAATATAACATAAACATTATAAAACATGTATTTAATTAAGTTATTAATTGTGCTCCTTCTTAATTCGTTCATTAATAGGTTAACATTCAACTTATCACATTGAAAATGTCAACCCAAGTAAACTCCTCCACTCCAATTTCTTGATTGAAACCAATCATCTGACGACGGCCTTAGTCACGCATGTTTCCTTGTGCTTGATGAGCAAAGACAGACGAGAGAAGGTCTTCGGGCAGAGAGGACATGAGTACTTCTTCCTCTCGGAGTGGGTCTGGAAGTGAGCCCTCAGGTTTGATCGGTCCGCGAAAGCTCTGCCACAGTGGGCGCAGGCGAAGGGCTTCTCCCCAGTATGAGTTCGAAGGTGACCTTGGAGTAGCCAGGGCCTAGAGAAGGCTTTTCCACAGAGCATACACCTGCATGGCAGTGTGTGGGTCCTTATGTGCATCTTCAGGGCACCTAGGGAGGCGTAACTTTTCCCGCACTGCCGGCAGACGATCGGTTTCTCTCCCCCGGCCGCTCTCGGCCCGTATACGGAATCCACGGCAGGAGTTGTAGGCCGAGTTGGCCGGTCTGAGAATTTTGGTTTTTCGTATCTTCTGTTGTTGTTGTTGTTGTTGTTGCTGCTGCAACAAGAGGAGTCGCTTAAGCAACTAATGCAAGGTACTTCTGATCTGAATTGGTGGAAGAATCTTTTGTCGTTGTTTTCATTGAACGAGGGAATGTTTTTGTTGATGTTGTTGTTGGCGAACAGTGGATGAGGTTTGGTCGCAACTGATGCATGCTTGGGGACGAGTTGTCTCCTAAAAATGTTATTGTTGTTGTTGTCGCAGTGAACGTTGTAGTAGTTGTAGTAGTGGTAGTTGCCGAAGTATTGAGAGCACCTTCTCCAGTAGAGGTCGAAATAAAAACTCCTGACGAGATCGGAGTTGTTGAAACTCGATGAACTGTCGTCGTAAGTGTAGTTGTTCAACAAAGAATTGATGTTGTTGTTGTTGTTGTTGTTGTTGTCGTAGTCGTTGTGGATGAATCGATGTGGTCGAGGATTCAAAGTTTTATCGCTACTTGCAGCCGCTTGGCGATCATGCTTGTAAGGACCTCTGGTATGCTTTGTTGTTTGTGCTGAGTTTGTTGTTGTTGCCATTGTTGATGTAGTTTGGGGTTCCTTCCTTAAAATGTCGTCGATCAACCAACTTGTTGGTCTTGTTGCGCCAACGACATCGGTGCTTCTGCTTGCAATTGTGTCGCTTCTGCTCGAATCGTTGTTTGTGTTGTCGACGACGTTCGTCTTGTTGTCTTGGTGAATGTCGTTGTTGTCGTCGTCGCCGTCGTCTTGGTTATGAAAAGTTTTGCGATTCCCGCGCGAAAAATCTTCTGCATTTTCTCTTTTACCTGTGCAGACACCGTTCCTGTTGGTGAGTTGATGGACTGACGAGTTGCTCTTGTTGTAATCGCTGTTGTTGTTGTTGTTGTTGTTCTTGTTGTTGTTGATGATGATGCTGTTCTTGTTGCACGGCAGATCTTCAGTCGTTGGTTGTTGTTGAACAATCGAGTCGCGCTTGGAGTCGTCTTCAACATGTTTGTTGTTGTTGCTGGCAAAGTGTTGTTGTTTTCTGACTACGACAAGAAAGAAATTACAATTAGCTATGACTGCATGTTGGAGTGTAAATCCAAATAATTAGGACCGACTAATAAAATGATAATCACTTGAAAATTTATTTTTGAGAATTGAGAAGTCTAACTGTTCGCTTGCTCAGGTCTCTCCCACAACAGAAAGTTTGGAATCAAAAAAGATTTGGACATTTTTTGATGATTTTGGACAATAATTTGTAGATTAATATTGAATTGTTAGAAACTATTTGTTGAATTTAATAAGCAATTTACAATTTATTCCATGAATGTTGAATATTTCCGAAAAAATGTGCTCCAAGTAAATTGTTCAGTCGACTGAAACTTCGAGATATAATTGTTTTTCATTGGTTCTAACTTGTTGACATTAATTAAACAATAAATAACTTTCAATAAGTTATTAATAAATAATTTTTAATAAGTTATTAATAAATAATTTTTAATAAGTTATTAATAAATAACTTTCAATAAGTTATTAATAAATAACTTTCAATAAGTTATTAATAAATAACTTTCAATAAGTTATTAATAAATAATTTTTAATAATAATTTATTTGATTTGAAAATTATATACTTTTAATTTTTTAATGGCGGGAAAAAATAAAATTCCCGAAAATTCAGCAGTAAACGCTTCAAAAAAAAAAGAATAAATATTGAAATAAATTTCGAATATTCTCGCAAAGAATTGAAGAAAGCTCGGACCAATGTATCCAATTGTCCGAGTATTTATAGCAACATGCTCTGTCCACTCAAGTGGACATTCTCGTGGAATTATGAGATATTTATGCCTTTATTTGGAATGAATCATAATATTCTTCTTATGGTTTCTTTATTATTGTTATTATTATTATTGTCATTATTGTTATTATTATTATTATTATTATTATTATTATTATTATTATTATTATTATTATTATTATTATTGTTATTATTGTTGTTGTTGTTGTTGTT
>MPNW01000458.1:149318-162881 GCA_011800805.1 Hirudo medicinalis
TTATTATTATTATTATTATTATTATTATTATTATTATTATTATTATTATTATTATTATTATTATTATTATTATTATTATTATTATTATTATTTCCTTTCAAACGTTTCAAGAGAAAGCAATCAGCATCCCCTGTTGTTAGCAAGTCATGCAGGATGTAAATCTTCAGCCAAGGCTGCTGCAACAGACCTCAATATTAATAATAAATATTAACAACCAACATTAACACATTCATTTGTGACGAGATGATGTGGAATTGAATAATTTCTTTTGAAAATATTTAAAATCATTTGACTCACAAATCGGAGTAACACACGACGAGTGACTTACCACCTCGTCATGTCTCTCGACAAGTAAGTTGAACTTTTATATATTTATATTTATAAAATATAATATAAATACAATATAAATATTGTTTTTATTTTGTTTTGTTAAAAAAATAATAATTATTATTATTAATTATTATTAATTTTTAATTATTATAATTATTAAAGGTTTGAAATCAACCTGAAGTATTCACTGAGTACAATTTATAATTATTCCTGACGTATCACCGATGACTAACCAATGTTGACCGAGTTAACGAAATTGCTGATTAATTAATTAATTATTCTTTAACATATTGATTGAATGAATGATTGAATGATTAATTGATTGAATGAATGACTGAATGATTGAATGATTGATTGATTGATTTATTTATTTATTTATTGAATGAATGAATGATTGATTGATTGATTTATTTATTTATTGATTAATAGATTGATTGGTCTGTTGTTTAATTGATTGATAAATTAATGAATCGATCAATACTTAATTTTAAATTAATTAATTGGACAATTATTGTCATTGATTGATGAGAACAAGTTTAGCAGTTGCAATCTGAAGTCCTTGACGGAGTAATTCGTTGGCAAGAGGATGTTATCAGCTTATTGCAGGATGTTAAATAGCGTCATACTAAATAAGAAGAGTATAAGTCATCATCGTCATCATCATCGTCGTCATTGTCATCATCATCATTATCATCATCGTTAACGTCATCGTCGTCATCTTCATCGTTACCATCGTCGTCATCGTCGTCGTCGTCGTCATCGTCATCATCATCATCATCATCATCAACAACACTGGCGCTTAATTTTAAGAACTCGCTCGATCAGCGTCATCCAGTCGATTAACCAATTAATAGCTGACAAATTGGTAGAAATATATTTTAATAGGCTGCAAATTGTTATAATTTCATTATTTCCATTCACGGAAGTGACTCAAATCAGAACATGCCAACTCCACTGATGAGAAGTCACGATGACGACGATCATGAAGACGACTACGATGACAACTGCTACTACTACAACAACATCAACAACAACAACAACAACAACAATGGCAGCAACAACAACAATGACGGTTATGCTGCCGGGGACAAAGAAGACGAAAATAGCGATGACGGCAATGATGACGATGATGATGATGGTGATGATGATGACGACGACTATGATGATGATGAAGATGACGATGACGATGACGGGGAGGATTATGTAAACAGTAAAGTGGCGAATTTCTTCGGCCAGAAGTCTAGAAAAAAGCGGTCGGCCATTTCCAGACGTGACAATCTCCGTGACGTCAGCCTACCGCGTGACTACGAGGACGGAGATGACGACTACCTCACCCCGAACGCTTTGAAATCTTGGACAACTCGAACAACTACAACAACAGCACCAACATCAACAACAACAACAGCAACTTCAGCAACAACTTTTCCATCCGCCAACAAAATCAACGACCGATCGATGACCGTAGAAGACATCGCAGGTCGACTGAACAACGCCCGCAACTCACGCCCAACGAGTGACCTTCCGAACGACCTTGAGACATCGGGCCGCAACAACCTCACCACTAGCGGGGAGACGACAGTCGGTTCTCACACCCCTCCTCTTCCGATCATTTACATATCCAATTTCCTCAATAACAACAGCAACAACAACATCGCCAACAGGAGACACAAGAACATCAACACTCTGCAGGATATGAGCAAAAGACGTGCTGTCGAAAACTCTTCCAAACGCTCCAAGACCCTCGGGGCTGTTGTCGGGAAATCAAGGAAGTGCAAGAAGTTTGGCTTCAAGCAGTGTTCCTCCTTTGCCAAAGAGCTCGAGGAGCAGTTCAAGGCCAGCAAGAACTGTCACAGTACGACTCCAGTTTTGAACTTCGACAAGAGCAAGAGAAGACTTCTCAAGAGGAACCTCTATGCCCTCTTCTCGACAGTTTTCTGCGTCAACCTTGTCGTTGGAATAGCCATGGTTCTCATGACAGCTTATATCGTGGTTAGTTGGTTGATTGATAGTTCGTTGGTATGTTTGAATAGTTGGTAGTTGGTTGATATGTGGTTGATTGATTGATTGGTTGGTTGTCTGGTATGTGGTCGGTAAGTGATTGGGTGCTCCATGCTTGATTAGCTAAATGTAAAAAAGATTAGGCAGCACTTAAAAGCGTAAAAAATGTAAAGACAACAACCCATACAACAACAGCTGCTGCAAGTACAAATACTTCACCATACATCAGACAACAGCACCCAACAAGATCCAATCTCCAAACATGACATCCGATCATTTCATCCACTCTCAGCAACCCTCATCCTCCCCAACCTCCCCATCCTCCCCACCCCCCTTCGACTGTCACAGCATACAAACCTCGATAAAGTTCTTTCGCTTTCTTGTCGCTTCTTCCTCAAATAATTATGATAATGAATCTGACAATTAATTGGTCATGTGATCGTCGTGTCACGAAATTTCCTTTAAGTGCTGTTTTAGAGCCGTGACATCATCATCATCATCGTCATCGTCATCGTCATCGTCATCGTCATCGTCGTCGTCGTCGTCGTCGTCATCATCATCACAAATTAGGATAAAGTAATGATATCATAGCATCATCACATCGTCATTGTCATCATCATCGTCGTCATCATAATTGGCATAACATCACTGGTTTGATCAGCCAATTGGACTTAATGAGGCAACACTTACCTGACGATTGATTGGTAATCCATTGCAAGGCTCACAAGTTCTAACAATTAAAGGATATAATGTCACATTCAGACATTCAAATGAATATGACATTCATTGCTGACCATTTCCTTCCATTTCTCATTCCATTTATTCATTTATTGGGAAATTTAATTAATTATTTGATAGTGGCAATAATAATAGTAATTAATAATAATAGCATCCAGAGCCGGATGAAGACTAAATGGCATGACGGTATATTATTTGTGTAATTATCATCATCATCATTATTATTATTATTATATTATTATTATTATTATTATTATTATTATTATTATTGTTATTATTATTATTATTATTATTGTTATCATTATTATTAATATTATTATTATTATTGNTAATTATAAAACAGTGACTATTAAAGATGATGATAATAATAATAATAATAATAATAATAATAATAATAATAATAATAATAATAATAATAATAATAATAATAACAACAACAATAATATTTATCTTCGAAAATAACAACAAGTAAATTATTATCCACATCTCAGATCAATACACCCTCAACTTGTAGCTGCAGCCTCCTCTTGTTGCTGTTCCTAATATCGCCGGAAGAAGCTGTTAATGGCGCCAACGGAAACGGAAACTCGCAGGCGAGTGTTTGACTTCCGCTCGCTACCAAAGATTCTAAATATTAATAGGGCTATTATTTGGCGCGCTGTTTTTTCTTTGGTCGAGCAGCGGGTGATAAATTGAGGGGACTTAAAAAGGATGGATGGAAGGATGGATGGATGGATGGATGGATGGATGGATGGATAGATGGATGGATGGATGGATGGATGGATGGAAGGATGGACTTGAGACTCTGGTGAAGCATGGCTTGGGAAATTTGCTTCTGTGAGAAAATTTGACTTTTAGAAATACTGGAGTTTTATGCTGGAATTTATATTAATTGTTATTTTTATTGAATGTTATTTTTATTAAATTTAATTTTATTAAATGTTATTTTTATTAAATAATATTTTTATTTAATGTTATTTTTATTAAATATTACTCTCTTCATTAATTCGTCTTTTTTTTTTATCTCCCAATGATATGGAATGATTTCCAATGACAGTCAATTTAACTGTTTGACATCTGTTTACTTGAAATTATCGGGAGGTTGATGAATCAGCTCACTCAGGTTGTACGTCAGGCTTCAACAAGAATGTCACTAAAAAATAATAGCATTGGAGCCGTCATAAAAACAAATTATTAAAGTCATTTTTAAGAATTCTGAGCAGACGAACAATAATCGTGACATTAAAATCGCACCAGTATCAGCACCAGTTTTATTTTTTCGTCATCATCATCATCATCATCATCATCAAATCATCATCATCTTCTTCATCTTCATCATCGTAGTCGTCGTCGTCATCATAATCATCATCAGCATTCAATTCTTCTTTCGACAGGTTATACTTTCTCTTTTCTGAAAAAAAAAATAATCCATTTTTAAATTTTATTCCCATTATTCCACAAGGTAAGACGCAATAACACGTCGCGGCCATGTTGGATGGACGCCATCTTTGAAGAAGACAACTTCCGCTAATCTTGCTCAAGTCCTTTGTCGACGCTGAGGTACATGTTTGCTGCTGGATAATGACTCTGAGTTTGCTCATTCTTTTCTAAAAAAATAAAAAGCAAAATCTTTTTTTCTTTTTTATTATTTTTATTAGATTTTATTTTTCACAATAAACATCGTTAAACATCGTCATTATGTGCTTAATAGTTAATAACAGTATAGTATTTGTAATAAAATTAATTTCGTTTATCACTCATTATTATTTTTATAAATGCTATTATTATTATTATTACTATTATATTATTATTATTATTATTATTGTTATTACTATTATTGTTGTTATTATTATTATTAACCAATCCCTTGCCAAATCTACTGATATTATTTAACCAGCATTTGTTCTAGATCCCTTCAATTGCAATTGCTTTCAATCAGCAGCAACGGCTCAATATCATCGAATCATTCAATCCGCAGGTAATCAACAAAGTTCCATAACCATAAAGGAATGGCAGGAGACTTCCACTAATGGCACTGAAAGGACGAACGAAGGATCAACCAACTTCGTCGACGCCGTCCACTACGACTCAGCCACTGGCCACTTCCAGGTACAAGTCGATGCCTTCTACCATATTTTCTCCAGGATCTACTTCAAGTCTCGTGGACATTTGGTCAAGGTTTGTCTGAAAACTTCCCCAGGCGACCGGGAAGTGATGGGTGCGAGTTATGCCACCCCCCGGTGCAATGCCTCGAGCGACTCGAACGTGTGCCAGAGTAACACCATGTCGACTTTGCTCTACCTGGAGAAGGGACAGTCGTTCTTTATACAGGTGTCGAATGAAATTTTGGATAATGTTGAATCTTTTTTGTTCGTGCATGTCCTTTGAATTGCATTGTTTTTTTGGTTTGGCTCTAAGTTGCATTGTCGTTGAATTGCAGGCAAGTTATCATATTTTTGTTGTTTTAATTGCAAATGGATCAATCGTCTTCAGTTATTTTCTTACCTGTTATACTGTTAACGTCTTCATTACGTTATGTAATCGCTAGCGATCTGCCGTAAAAAAAAATTTGAAACTCCTTAAAAAAACTATAGACTTTGCAAATTCATTTACTTAGTAATTGTGAAATATTGTGAAGTATTATCTTATTGATAATTGCGAAGGAATATTCCCAATGAATAATCTGTCATCCAGTTTGATCTTTCACAAAATATGTCAAAAAATCCAGAGATGGCAGGATTCGACTGGACCAAGCTTCGTTTATAAGTGTTTTTCTTTTGTTTATAAAATTATTTTAAATTTAAGATTCAAAACGAACAAAAAAGCGAACGAAAGCATGTTACTTGAAAGTAGTTATCAGAATTTAGCGGCACAGTCAGAGTAGCTAGGGGTTTCGGCGCTCCCTCAACATTAATAAATTGATATCCAATTTTGATAATTTGGGGCCCTCCCTCCGCTTAATATTATCAATTTGGTGCTCCCCTTAGCTAAGCACAGTTAGTCTAGATTAAAAACATAAGAGACAAATTAAGCACAAATCATAAGCTCATATTTCTTCCAGAAGTTTTTTCCTTCACAGCATAAAGTTTACACCCTACCACAGTTAAAGCAAAACTTGTCAATAGAGAGTTTTTAATCAGCAATTTTAAGTAGGTTTTGTCGTAATTTATTAACTTGTATCCTGATAAATTAAATTTGTTTTTATAAAATTTCACATTGACAATTTATTAATGTTTTAATTCAACTGCATTTCTATTTAAGGCCTATTTTAAATGTAAATGTCTGCAATCAACCAAAACCAGGTAATATTACAAAGAGATGCCAATCTTAATTTAAATTTTTTATCTTGATTGTAACATCATTTCAAAAACTAATATTTATTCAGATACAATATTAATACAACTTGCAAAAAGTTCTATTTAACGTTTAGAAGTGTGCTAATGATAAATTGCATAACCGTCTAATTAGACACATCTCCAAGATATTTACAAGAATTTGTATCACCGGTGTACCGACGAGTCGATGTGGCCTAATGTGACATTTTCATTCCTCGATTTGTGATATAAAAATATATTTGTGATTTGAATAACATTTAAGCGGTACTTAAATTGTGTGAAATTGTACAAAACTTCCGATTGGAAGTTTCTCTTGAATTGTATCTGTAGGCCTTGCAAGCTAGTAATTGGTTGGTTTTATTTATTTGTTGTCTTATCGATTCGAAACGAAGTCTCAAATAAAACTTACATTCATCTTTTTAGTGAACGAGAACTTTAGTTATGTCTCCAAATCTGTTTGGTGGAATCAGAGTCTCTAAATATAAAGATAAAAATTAAGTTATTATCATAAGTTGTTATGAAGCTTTAAAAACTAATCTATATTGGTCTGCTTTTTTTAATCTTCAGGGAAAATACAATTTGGAATACTAAATTATTACTTATTAGTATTTAATGATTAATGCACTGGCATTATTTTGATCTTATAATTTCTTCCAAAGAGCTTTGAAGTTATTAAAGATGGCATATTTTCGAACTGAGCCCATGGCATTGTGCCAGTTGATGTTGCACGTGGATGCTGCCTTCAATTGTGTCTGTGAATTGGGAGAGTTGGGAATGGTTCAGTTCAAGGATGTAAGTTGTATTTTTTGTCAAGCCCTCTGTTTTCTAGTTTTTGTTTATTTTATTTAGTCAGTTTTTACTGGAACGACTTATTTTTATTTTCAATGATTTGAGCTTGATTGACTTAGATTAAATTATGCTCTGTATTTATCTGATGAACTCTGCTTGTAAAATATTTTCATCATCAATCAACTTTTGTTGCTGACCTGCTTTCAAGGAAGTGCAGTCATTCTTCTGATCTGTTTTCCAACTCATTCTTGGATGTTTTGTCTTCAATAGGATGTTATTTAAATTAAGTATTGAATAATAATAATAATAATAATAATAATAATAGTTAATTTGATTGCTTGTTGTGTAACCATCTCGATACCTAAACTTGGGGTTCGGGCTAGCCCAATGGGTTGCATTTCTGCATTTGGCAGTAATGGAGTAATGGCAACGGTCGTAATGTGAAACCCGATCTGCACCGCCAGGGATGGCCCCCGGGGTACCACATAAATGGTAGTGATTAAAAAAAAGTGCCTTTATATTTGATTGGGGTATGTAATACCCTCAAAAGATCAGCTAATTAATCATCGTGCATATAAACTCAGAAACTGAAACAGCTTACCATCGTTAAGGAAGTCTATTGAAATGACTCATAACCATGTGTTTGAATTTGCTCCCTACCTGTCTTTCGGTCTTCGTTAATTCACTGGGGGGTTGCATTAGCATTCGGTCCAAATGCTTGGGCTCGGGGATTTAAATATTATATGAAAACAATTGCAATTATTAACTATTATGATAATTATTGTTTGGTCGTTGCTTCTCAACATTTTTGAGAAGGAAATCATTTCTAACTGCCTGAAAATCATGGGAAAGTCAAGAACTATTGAGTGTCGAGTGGTCCAAAAAAGCCTAAGCTTTAATCTGCTGCCGAAATCTCAAACGTTGTCGATTGCCCGGTTTTATTATTATTAACTTATTGGTTGACATGTCGACCGATTGCCGCATTAATGGATTGAATCGATATGTTTTATTCGTTCGATTGATTCACCGATCCGTCCGTCCGCTTTTCCAGTTGAACCAGGATGCGCTTCTCTTCCGCAAGAAGTACGTCAACGAGATCAGAAGATGCGAAAAGCTGGAGAGGAGTTTGAGTGGGTTTTGCTTTGTTTTGTGCTGTTACTTTGTTGCATTGTTTTTGACTTTATAAACTACAGTGACACAACAACTGCAACAGCAACAACAATATTGCTTGTAATTAATAATTTACAAATCAAAACTAATGATAACAATGGCAGTGTTTTAATAGTTATCTAATAATAATAATATTGATAATGATAATAATAATGATAATAATGATGATAATAATAATATTGATGATGACAATCCGTATAAATAAAAATGAATGTTTGTCTACATATTCGTTTGTTTTCCATATAACCAGCTCTTGAAAGATTCTCAATTTAAAAAGAAATAAAATTAAAGTATAAATTAATTTAATTTTTAAAATTAATTGCACTTTCTCCCACACAACGAGTGGCCGGCACACTATAATCCATATAAATAAAAATTAATGTTTGTCTACATGTTTGTTCGATTTCCTTATAACCAGCTCTTGAAAGATTCTCCATTTAAAAAGAAATATAATTAAAATATAAATTTTTATAACTTAATTTAATTTTAAAATTGATTGCGCTTTCTCTTTTCTTTCTTTTGCATTTGACCAGACCGAGCCACAAGCGACGAGTGGTTCACTAATAATAAAAATAATTAAATATAATGGTAATGATGATGATAATAAACTACCAATCATTTCCAACAAACTCACTGCAGGCTTCCTGATGAATGAGATCAAGCAGAAGGGCATTGAAATCTTTGAGGAAGTCTTTGAACCTCCGGCAGCATCGCAGAAGGTCATCGGGGAAATAGAGGTAGGCTCCTTGATCTCGTTGTGGTGGTCGTTGATTCAAATCCTCGCATTCATTTTCGATCATGGAGAGCTGTTCGTGCGATGGCTTTGGCACATTGGCCGATGTTTTGCAAGGCTGAACCGAGCGACGGATGGATGATCGGCAAGTGTGCCTTTAAATGCCAGTCGATTGATCTCTTCTCTCCTCGACCGAACGCTACAGGCGAGAGTCGAGCATCTCGACAGGGAGGTGAGACTCGTGACCGACAACTTGGACCTCCTCACGAAGAACTTCATGAACCTCAACCAGCTGAAGCACCTCATGAAGAAGACGCAGACCTTCTTCGACCAGATCGAAAGCTACGGACTGCCCGACCTGGTTTTGATCGACGAGCAGCAGTCCAGGAAGAAAATTCGAACCAAGGAGAGCGAACGTTCGTCCGAAGTACTCATAAACATTAAGGACTCCAGTTCTATCGCCTTGTTCGAGCCCGTGTCCATCCCGAACCTACTCCACGGCAGAGTGGTGGCAGAGATCGGCAGCGGACATTCCTTTCGACTGAGGTGAATTTTTCGAAGGAATCTCGTGATCTGTTCTTGCTAACTTTCAATTTTATTCAAATTTAATTAACCTTCTCGTTTTATGGTTACTCGCACGTTACATCCCGACCCAGTGACCTGCAATTTTAAGCGCCACGACAAGATGGCGTTGCTTTCCTTCAAGCATTTCTGTAAAGCATGTAATCGATAATACGAACGAAGTTCGGCACCTACGTTCTCGGCAGCTCGGTCGAGCCGGCGCCCTTTTGCGGCCAGTTCGAGCCCCTTTGTCTTGCACCGAACATTCATTCCAGGATCGTCTCCGGGGTGGTTGCAAGCGAGAGGGTGAACGTCTTCGAGAAGATGCTCTTCCGGGTCTCGCACGGAAACGTGTACATGAAGTTGTCGGACATCGAGGCACCGATCGCCAGTTGGAACAACGTGAGTCGTGACTCGCTCTCTCTCGAAGACATCGACTGGTCGAGACTTTAGCTAAAAGATTAATAATAATTGATGATGATGATAATGATAATGGTTAATTCATAAGGCACCGTGTGCATGGCATCCTCGAATGTAATGAAGCACATCGAAAGCAGAATAATAATCGATGCGATGACGACGACGACATTGCACTCATTTTGAATGCATATTAAGCCGATCAGTCGATTAATTTCATTTGACCTGCACATGATTCATAAAAATGGGAAAATATATTTGTTGTTGGCATCGATTACCATCCAAGTTGTTGTCGTTGTTCGTAAAAGAAATTGAAGGTTCAGAAGACGGTCTTCATAATATTCCTACAAGGGGACCAACTCATGCAGAAAGTTCTCAAAGTCTGCGAGGGGTGAGTCGACGCGCTTCGTCGATTCCGTGATTTTTGTGAATTAAAAATAAAAGTGAATTTATGGATTGGATGTGTGAAGTCATGTTATGTCTTTGTCATCGGACAAAGACTCGGTGGCTGGCTCTGAAGGTGGCAGTGACGTCTGGAATGAAATGCATTTACAACAACAACAACAACGGCATTCACAATGATAACAATAACATGACAAAAATATTATAATAATATAATAACAATAATGCTGTTCGATATTAATTTACTGGTATCACAACTTGATTGCACCAACAAATACAACAACAATGGCAGCAGTTTAAAAAAGAGACGATAATGATGCAGTTGCTTATTGTTGACGTGAATGTCGTGCGTGACTTCACGAACGCTCGGCAGGTTCCACGCAGACCTTTACGCCTGCCCGGAGAGTTCCGCAGGGAGGAGGCTGATGGCCATGGAGGTTATGACGAGACTGGAGGAGTTAAACATCGTTAGCATAATTTGTGCCTTTCAATCTTTTAAGAAGTGTATGCGTTCTTCCCGACAGTTGTTTTGCATGTGATGACACCGTCACATCATTGTTCACATCAGAACCGATTTTCACCTCCATCCATTCACCTACCATTCATCCACCCATTAACCCATGTTTGCCAGTCAGGTTTTCATTCAGCTTTCCTCTCCTACAGGTGATCAATCAGACTCAAGACCATCTGTTCGTGCTGCTCAAGGAGGCAGCCCGCTACCTCCACCTGTGGTCAGTGTCCGTCATGAAGAGCAAGGCCATTTACCACACTCTCAACCAGATGAACTACAATTCCTCGACTAAGATGCTCATCGGGGAAGGATGGCACCCTGTCAGCGAACTCGACAACATCCGGGCTGCTCTCAAATTGGGAACTGTGAGTGACTCTATTTGTGGCGGCGGCTATGGCGACGGCCGGTGTCGGATTAGGACTCGGTTTCAAAGTCCTTGGAGTGTATCTTGTGAAGTATCGGCGATGATATAGTATTTCTTTCGTATCGAGTGTCTGCCGATTAGCCTCGGAATCCGTTTGATTTCACGATCGTGGCTTTAATGTCAAACTTAGAAGTCATTTTTGTGGTTTTAGATTTTTTGTTGTAAGTGTTTATCTGGATTGCACCTAATCAACAAACAATGAAGAAGAAACAGTTGAAACAACACAATCCACAAGGACAGCTTTAGGGGAAATTTATCCAACTGATCAATGGACTGACTGGAAGAAATTTATAAAAATTAATCGAGAGAACCTAATATCGTGTGTCGACGAGCTTCTGCAGCTGATTTGCTACGTTTTCCAGGACAAGAGTGGAGTGTCAGAGTCGTCTGCCATCCTGCACAGATGCACCACTGCGGGCAAGGACTTGCCGACCTACCACAAGACGAACAAAATCACCAGTTGCTATCAGAGCATCATCGACGCTTATGGTGTTGCCAACTACATGGAGATCAATCCAGGTGAGATTCATGCGTGGACGGATGAATGAATGGAATTTGGATGAGTGGTTGTTATTATTATTAAATACTCATGAATTCATTCGTTGGGCTTTTGAGATCAATTATTACAGGTGAAACTTGAATGAATGTCTTAAGATGATGTCTTCCTAGAAAAAGGACCACGTAAAGCATACACATTGCAATGGCGTAATATTGAATGACACATTCTAACCTTCTGGTTATAACCTTGACCTCTTTTGCCCGAAGCCGTGTTCAGCATCATCACCTTCCCGTTCCTGTTCTCCATCATGTTCGGCGACGTGGGGCACGGCTTCCTCTACTGTTGCTTTGCTGCTTTCCTCATCATCAGGGAAAATAAGTTCTCGCCACGTACCGTAAAGGGAGAGGTGAGGTCCTCTGTAGAAACTTGATTGAAAAGATGCAATTCAATCGATCGTAACGATTGAAACGATGCAAACCGATCGGCATCGATCGTAACGATTGAAACGATGCAAACCGATCGGCATCGATTCAATCGAGTGCAAAACAGGGTTATGAGCTGGCCCTTGGCTAAGCCATATGAGGTATAAAAAAGAAAGTTTCTTTGCATTGGATATTGGCATGTTTTGATATTGATTTGCACTTAACCATTATCTGCGAACGCTCGTCGTTTTTCCACCACCAGGTGTTTGGCATGATCTTTGGCTCCAGGTACCTCCTCCTGCTCATGGGTCTCTTCTCAATTTATTCGGGCTTCATGTACAACGATGTCTTTTCCAGGCAGGTTCGAGTGGCCACCAGCAAGTGGGTCATGAAGAACGTGACCGTGTCGGTAGATTCTTTTTCAATGGTTTAATGTTGTTGTGCTTCAATGGTATAAGACATTGCAGCTACTCCCACCATGATATCATGTACATCCTGTTTGGAGAGAGTCTTTCCATGATGCCGCTCAACATAGACGCGGACGACCCGAATCAATGGCCGGCACCCTGTGCCTTCGGCATGGACCCTGTGAGTGGAAAACATCATCATCGTTAAGGCTGTCGTTATTGTTTCTCTCAAAAACATCTAATTATTTTTAAACATGTTTAGTGATGGTTTCAAAACATGGTCGTATCGCCGAGTAGGTTCGAGTATAGTTGTCATATAGTTATCACCGCAGTTATCACCAATCAACTCCGTCATCATTGCCATCATCATCTGCAGGTATGGCAGATGAGTGGTAACAAGGTGAGGTGGCTGAATTCTTACAAGATGAAGCTCTCTATCATTATTGGAGTCACTCACATGCTCTTTGGCATCACTCTCAACTTTGTCAATCAGAGGTTAGAATATGATGATGGTTGATATTATTATTATTAGGGCTGCAGATCGATTAATTTTTCTAATCGCGATTAGTCGCGAGATTAATATTTTTAATCTTAGTTAACGCAGTTTTAATCGCACCATCCCATTTTCCAATAAATTTTGCAATACGTCATTTTTACACCAAAATCAGTTTTATTCATTCAAGTATAAAGTCCTTTGTGACATATGTGTCCATATTCAGCCAGTTGCTGAGGCAAACGAGCCTGTTTATGTTGTATGGATACATAAAGGCACGTTTGCTGTTCACAACATGCCCACCAGATATTAAAAAAAAAAGAGTTTCCATTAT
>MPNW01000458.1:185150-205150 GCA_011800805.1 Hirudo medicinalis
TTGTTGTTTGTTGTTGTTGTTGTTGTTGTTGTTGTTGTTGTTGTTGTTGTTGTTGTTGTTGTTGTTGTTGTTGTTGTTGCTGCTGCTGCTGCTGCTGCTGCTGTTGTTGTTGTTTATAGTAGTATTGATATGCAAATGAGCAATCGACCCAGTGGCATTGAAGGTCGGATGATTACATAATAAATTACATAATAAATGAAGAAAATGAACTCCGTGCGTTTGCATTTTTCGTTCAAAATAAAATAAATATAAAAAAAACTCTTCCTAATTCCCACCATGGAAATGTCAGCGAGTCCTCAGCAGGTTGCATCGATCCATGGCTGAATTATCATGCTAATATAATATCGCTCACTCCACTCCCACGACATTGATTTTTCAATTTAGACAATGAAGAGACCCCGATGACGACGATGACGTTTATGATGATGATGATGATGATGATGATGATGATGATGATGATGATGATTATTATTTTTATTTATGCAAGCGCTTTAAAAAATCCGCTCTTATTGGTCACCATCGACGCAACCAATCGACACCAATCTCCAATGAATATTCAATTCCAATTAACATATTCTCGTTCGATTAATTTCTTAAAGTAATTATCATAATCAAACTAGCAAGAGAGATATTAGCATAATTTATTAAAAAATGACCTGATGAAGGACGATCCGAGTACCTGGTGCAGTAGACCCAGGCAGGCCAGGGCAGAGGATTGGAGGAGTCTGAACCTGTCGAGTGGTTCTTCTTCTCCTTGATCTGCTCTGCTTGACCCGATTGTTGGTGATGGTGGTGGGAAACCTCTCCTTCGTGACCTCCCTTTGACCTTTCGCGACTCAAGATGGCTTCCGTATCGTTTCCTCCACAATCAACAACGACGAAGCCATCGTCGTCGTCGTCCTCTTCAACTCCGCTTCCGGTGCGTCTCATCGACGGAGTGTTCTCCCTGCTACATTCCAGCGCTGTTCTTTCCCCTGTTACCTCAGTTGAGCGCCAGCCTTGACTTTCGACTTGAACAGCGAGCGGCTGTTGGGTCATCCCGTCCTTGTACGACTTGAGGTGATGAGGGCGTGGCTTGTAGAGCCTCTCCATGCTCTCATCGATCAGACCTTTGGTCCAAAAACCCGACCTCCCCCCAAAGCAGGAGTTCTCGAACCTGTTGCCATGAGGGGGGAGATTGAGGTAAGGGAAGGATTGGAAACCCTTGTGGAAGAGGCCGAAATCCTGACAATTTTGCTTCGACTTGGCCAGGAACCTGTACAACATGGCGGCTGAAAAGATGGCGGCGTTGCGACTTCCGCTCAAGAACGGAAGAGGATGGACCTTCGGCGGTGGATGACAGTTGAGGGGGTGTTTCAGGTTTTCGGGAAGAAAGTTCTCGAACATTCGACCGTCTCCGGTGGTCCTTGGGACGTCATCTGTGACGTCATTATCAGCGCCCTCTTCGTCGTCGTCTTCGTTGTCGTCGTCTCTTACTTCTGGGAGAATGTCGACGTCTTCGTCGTCGTTGTCATCGTCAATTTTGACGGCGCGTGTCTCCTCGCTGGAGACGGAATGAGGCCGCTCGAGGATGGCATCAATGGAAAAGCCCTTGTTGGGTCTCGCTCGGTTCTTTGCCGCCTCCTTCTTGTGGGACCGTATTCGGGGCGTGGATTTGTCTTCCTCGGTCGGTTGCACCAAGTTTCCAAAGTCCCTCTTGGAGTCTTCTGCTGATTCGTGGTCGCCATCTTTGATGATGTCACGATCAGCCATGTCCTGATGCGTGTGAGTGTAGCATTTGAATTTGTTTATGGAATTGATGGGACTCTTCTTCAGAACTTCCTTTGGCTCATCCTGGTACCTGGACATGACCTTGTGACCCCCAACGTCACGCGTCTGGATTGCAACCCCGGAAGTAAGGGGTACATTTTGAGGGAGGTATCTGGATTCTCCGCGGGGCGTTATTTCACTCAAGATCTGATTGCCCTCTTTTTTGGGAGAAGCAAGTTTTGGCCAATTAGAATCCAGCATTTTGTATGGCTCCTGGTAGAAATAAACACGCAGTTATGTCATGTATGTTGATGCATGTCATGAATATTAATATGCTCATGCATGACATGAATATTAATATGTTCATGCATGTTAATAAGTCAATAGAACTGTGACATTACTTGGGTCTGATAATGTGACGCATTGAGTGAATGAAGAGATTGCGAGAATTTAAAAGACATTTGAGTAATGTTTTGAGTTCATGACATTTTCAGCGAAATTATTGCAAGATTTAAATATTGAAAATGGAGAAATGACCGTTTCAGTATTTAAGTTAGACTTAATTTTACGATTTTAATTGAACCTCATCGATAATCAAACAATAATTATTAATTATAATTATTAATTATAATTATTAATTATTTCGATGTGAAAAGAAATCATTATCAACTTCGTCCGCTCACCGTCCTGATCCAACCACAAGGTGTTATTCTCCTCTCAATCGATCAACTCCAAATTACAAATCAAAATTATTTCCTTCGAATTTCTCGACGCAAACAATTAATTATTCGCCCATAATTTCCGCATAATTCTCAGGACGAAGGCAGATCATTGGTCGGTCGTAAGGGATGCTTTGGACCCCTCTTAAAGACACGTTTTTATAGCAGGACCGTTTCGCGCACAGACAACTGCACAATTACACGAAACAATACAATTACTACGAGATTAAAAAATCCTTGTGTCGAATTCAATTAGTGGACTCATTAACATGACTCCGCCCAGCCATCCGAACTGGAAAAGGTGGAAAACATGCCGATGGGCGTGGCCGTAGCTCTTGATCGACAGGCTGTCATTGGAGACGAAACCGCCGACTCAATCAAACTCACCAATGGTCGATAGAGTCCGCCATTTCTGAACTGGATGCCGATTGGCTGGCAAGCAATTCTAACCAGCCAATAGGAATCCAGGTGTCCGGTGGAAAGGATCAATTTGAGCGATGGAAAGTTGTACATTGAAATTCTCCGGTCATTAGTTGCATCCTCGGAGAACAGGGTAGTGAACAGGGTGGTGAACAGGGTGGTGAGGTGGGTGGTGGCTCTTGCTCAATGTATGGTCAATCGCTTGTTCGTTGTTACCATTAGCTAAAATATTTATGTAACAAATTATAATATTATAATTACCTTTTAGAATATGATAATTTGTTGAGCATCTGCTTACTCAAGAAATGTCAAGATGATGGGCTTCTTAATTAGTAATTAATGCAACTTTAATAATAATAATAATAATAATAATAATAATAATAATAATAATAATAATAATAATAACAATAATAATAATAATAANAACGTAGTCATGTGATCAATGACGTCACCATCGTTGTCTTCGACCTCATTATGAGGAGTTCCAGTCATCACCATAGCCGCCATCGTTATTGTCGTCGTCACCATCATCATCATCATCACCATCATCAGCAGCAGCAGCAGCAGCATCATCATCACCACCATCATCATCATCACCATCATCATCAGCAGCAGCAGCAGCAGCATCATCATCATCATCATCATCACCACCACCATCATCATCATCAGGCAAAGATGCGAGAGCGCCATCAAAGAGACTTTTGAGTTGAGAGAATTTTCATGGCGCACAATTTATCGCTACCCGGAAGTAGCAAGCAAAGACAATGAATAAATCATAGAACTGATGGCGTGCGCATCGCAAATGTCGACCTCTCCCCAATCATCGTTCATTCTTTCATTAGAACGTTTTTGACTCCTGCTTCGAGAAAAGACAACATCTCCCTCTCATTTTTCAAGAGCACCTCCCATTGGTGATGATCGCGTCACGGAACTATGATTTCGCTGGCGGAAAAGTCGCTGGAACGTGACAGCCGGAAAGAGGCAGATTTAAAAGAGGGAAAAAATTAAGAAATTTTGCGCTCGCTCGAATCTCCAGGATGGCCGGTGATTTTGAAAATCCGTGCGAGCGTTAAACTGGTAACAAATGGCCGACAGAAGAACGATGACAGAAAAACGGCAAAGAACAAAAACAATTTCAGTCGGCCTTTGTGTTCTTTGGTCGGGCAGAAATTATGAGGCAGACGAATGCGTCCGGATTGATTCCGAGTTCTTTTGTGGCGCGAAACGAACCGGAAGTTTGCGTCGTTTTTTTTTTTATTTTAGCGGGAAAATTATGGATTGAATTCGTGCAAACAAGCCCGGTGCTACGTAAAAACACACAACAGCTATTCTCAATTATCGATTCGACCGTTTTAATTACTTTCTAATTATTTGTTGATGAATAAATTATAATTATTAATAACAAATTTTAATATTTAATTATTTTATTATTCGTAGTTCGTAGTTTAATAACTGATGATAATCGTTTGTCGTTTGTCAAAGATTTTAAACGGATTGAAAGACAAAGCATGAGAGAATCGGAGACATTTTTATCGAGTTTCTCAAACATTGTTAAACAGAAAAAATTGTTTCGTCTTAATTAATTAATTACGATTAATTGAAATTAAAAGGAATTCATGCGAACATTTAGAATCCAAGTGAATGTCATGAACATTCACAAACTTTAAGGAGGCCTGTGCCATTTACAGAGGCTGTTTTGGTGTACAACAAGTAACCAAGTTACGTCAATTTTGGTGGAAAAGCAAAAACAGTCATGGTTGAATTTTCGCTGCTCCCTTTCAAGCAGAGGCCCGGGCCAAGTGGTGCCTGACCCTGGTCACACAACCTTGGAACTCCATTAAGACCACATTAACAGCTTCAAGCAATTCTCAATATGCACCTGGACAAACGTTCAAATTAGCTTTTAAGATAGAACCAAATCACTGCAGGTCACCCAGTGTTGTGTCATACCATACAGACAGCCTATCGGTGTGTGTATTATTATTATACTTAATAATTCTGAACGTTATGTAACTGAACGTTTAAGAGGGCTTAATGTTGAAATCTACAATGCCACAACGGGGTTCGGATCCGTGCTGCCGTCGTAGGGGTAGAGTTTTGAACCATTGAACCGTATGGGGTACCATGCCTTTTGAAGCTCCTTTTGGAATTTAAATGTCTTGTTTTATTTATGTCATGGTGTTTATGCCCAATAATAAAACAAAATAAAACAAATAAATTACTCCTGACATCTGACGAGTGAAGTAAAACATTTCAAAGGTCAGTTGACAATTTCAAGTCCATTTTTACAGTTTTTAAGTTTTATTAACCTTGTTATTGAAAAATATTAATGATTCACCAAGAAATGATTTATTAAGATTCAATTCAATTCATGAAAATTCAAATCACAGCGTCAGTTATTGCTTGCTAGGAGTCTTGCCAAGGAAGACAGACCCCCCAACCAAATGGTGACATCCAACCTCATACAATCACCCCGAACAAAGGTCATTACATAGCACAATTATTTAAGAATTGGTACGCGTATTACAAAGTAATACCAGGCAATACAAAGCAATACAAAGTAATACAAAGCAATACAAAGTAATACAAAGCAATACCAAATAATACAAACGCAGATTAACCACACAAGGTAATTCTCACTCAGTTTAATTTGTCACACAAGCATTAATCGAAGCGATGTTGTTTAAAAATAATTACTTAACTTAAAACGTTCAAAGCTTCGCACAGGGGTCGGCCATAACATAAAGTTGAGGAGTATTTCAAGACGGGTGAGCCACAAATCAGCCAATCCTTGTTTTGTGTTGCAAGTTGTTGAGAAACGAAAGTCTCAGGAACTAATTGTAAGCTCCAACATTGCACGGAGGTGAGTTGAATACGTAACTTATTTTCATCATTTAAAGTAAAATAGTATGTCATTACGTTCATAATTACATTTCTACAATAAATATTACATTTCTACAATAAATATTACATTTCTACAATAAATATTACATTTTTACATTAACTATCACATTTTTACATTAGGTATTACTTTGTTACATTACTCTCTTTGAAAACAGAATTCTTGAATGTCCAAACTTCAACCGTAAATTCATTTGCATGACGTCACTCCATGTTTTAGTGTTCGCAAAAAGCAACAACGCCACAAGTTGTAAACAAAGAAACTAGTTACCCGTGTTTACATTACAGTCTGCATACAATACAAACTGAACGCTGTAAACTCCTAGCGTAACGTACTAGTGCAGCAGAGAATCAGCCGAGTTTATTTCAGACGCTCCACTGTGACGTCATGACTCGCCATGATTTCGTAAACAATCCACAGAAAAACGTTACTTTTTCAAATGTTCGCGGTTCATTGCAAATGATTGTCTTCGCATTTGTCTTAAATTGTCCTAGGTCAACTGATCGGTCGGTTGAAGTTCATTCCTGTCTGAACGCTGTTCACCTGTTGCTTACCTGGAATCAGAATCAGAAGAATCAGGTGATATAATTTGTAATCTCTTGCTGTAATAATTGCTTGTGGAAACTCATAAACCTCGCAACTAATAAACATCTTTAGTGATAACATGGGGATGGGTACTTGCATTTGCATGTGAGTACAAATTCGTGTACTTGTACTTACATCTGTACTACTGCTAATAAATTATTATTCGTTTCGTTAAGTCTACTCATGAATGCGCTTATTTTAATCGAGATAATTTTTAAAGAGATAACATTTTAACGGAATTATGCATTTATTTATTGCAAAATTGTGGACATTCTCTATCAACTTTTTTGTTGTGCTAGACTTGCACTCGTTACCGTATTTAAGCCTTTGGTGCTTAGGCCCTCAGTATTTGATCTCATGACAAAAAATATTCCTCCTAACATTACTTATTTGCTTAACTACTTACCTGAAATATTATTAATAAATCCTTTTGTTTTTTTTTTGTAGCAAATGAATATTAAATTGCTCAATAAACCAGTTGAAACTAAATGAGGCGATGTTATGCCTCCCATGTTCTGCTTTGCCTCCTGACTTCAAATATTGAAACACAAAATTCATTGACAACCAAAAAAATTAGTCGTCAGAAATTTTTGATGAACGCATGAGTCAATGCGCGCGCAAAAAAAGATGGCCGACAGCCATAGACGAAAAATTAAATATTTAAAGCAAAATGAGTGTTATCGGATTAAAAATAAATAATAATTTTATTTAACATAAAAATAATTTGAAAAGTCTTCCGATTGCACAAAGTAAATCGTTTTTCAACTTCCACTTCCTCAACGATTCTTTTGTGACACGTCATTTCATGTTTCTATATCACAAAAAATAAAACAATTTTTTTTTAAAGAGATTGTATTTTTAAGTACTTTATTTTGTACTAATCTTAAGGAGATTAATCTTTATTTATTGGAGCTGTTACTCGAATAAACTGCTATAACTTGATGTTAAGGTACTTGATATTAGGTTATTATATGCGTCCTACAAACATTGACAGGCCTCATATTGCACCTTGCACAACTAAAAATGCAAATCACAACGTGTTCCTCTCAAAAACTTATTTATAGCTAACGGTTTCTAAACAACGAACGCGTGTTTAAAAATTAAACTCTATAAGGCCGCTGTAAACAACTTTTATATCTTTGTTACTTCACAAATTCTTGCGAAGGACTGGATGCTTTATCGTTTTGCTGGCCGCTCGCTTCACCAATTTAATGCGCGATTCAAAAGTATGGAAAAACATTTTTGCCACGAAAATTTACCTGAAAATTGTTGATCAATTTTTGCTCCTGTTGTGGTTGTTTGCTCGCGACTCAAATTCATTCTTCAAATGCACTACAATAGTGCTGTTTCGGCGCAAAATCTATATATTTACCTATTCGGTTAATAGTGTTCTCGTGCTACTCATTAAATCGATACGAAATGATAATGACAATTTGGCTAAAATGAAATACTTTGAATAAATTATTTCAAACTGCAGGGCCATGGAGAACCGTGCGAGGAACGAGTCTGCATTTAACGAGGTTAATAAGAACACTTTAAGCCAAACAATTTCCAATTGTCTAACATTTTATATCAAGACCTAAAGTTTGATAAACCTCACCTTCAAGTTCTCTGGTGGTGTTTGCTGCTGCTCAGTGTCTCTTTAGAGCCTTTTAGGAAGTTCTTTTTGCTGAGCTTGGAAACTAGACATTGCAAGTTCCATGACCAAAATTTAGAACTTGTGAAGAAAAAAAATTTAATAGAATTAAATTGAATATTTTGGTTTGTTTCACAAGAAATCAATGATTAATAATGTGAACATACATAAATTGCTCAATTATTAAAATTTTGTCCAACAGCTCCTGATGGAGATACAAAAGAGATCACCCTCATACTTTGAGAGTGCCATATCCGATCTGAGGAAGCATTACGAAAACACAAATCCATTCTATTTGTTTTCAAACCAGTTTCACGAATTGATTCTCAAACTCTCGGCTCAACTGGAAAATGACGAGAAAGTCGACGTTCGCAAGTGCGTCAAGGATCTCCTACAGGAGCTGACCTTTTACAAGATCGCTTGTCCCCTGAAGCATCTGAGACTGGCCGATTCGAACATACCGAACCTTTTTACCTCGCTGAGAGCAAAATCTTGGCCCGATGACATCAATCAAAAGATTTCCGAAAAGAGGGGATCTTTTCCCGGCGTCACGGAAACAAAGAACGACGTCGAAGTGAAAAAAGCCTTTAAGCTCGACAATGACGCCACCTCTGCAAGGAACATCACATCGCACGATTTCATGCCAAATTGCAAGGCGCTCGAATCTTCAGACTCCTACCTCTTCAAGTGCAAGACTTCATCGTCCAGTGATGCCAAGTTGATCGAAGATGCCTTTAAGTCTGTTCCCAAGGGTGCAAGCACCATCATCAACCTCAAGATCGGTCAGCAAAACAAGCCTCCCCCGGCGGTCGACCGGTCGTCTTCTCCGACGGCCGAGAGCTCGCCGAACCGAGACGGAGATTCGGTTTCCAAAAGGAAAATAGGAGAGATAGCGAGCCTAAAAGAGGAGGAGATATCGAGGAAAAAGACGTCCAACGGACAGAATCTCGTCAGGGTCAGAAAGCCCGTGCTGGAAAAGATCGCTCCACTGGCAGAGATGTCGAACGGAGTCAAAGAAACCATCTACATCATCGATGACGACGACGACGACGTCATAGTCAAGAGCAGTTCGATTCCTTCTCCTATGGCTACGGATTGCAAGAAAGTAATTCCTGTCTCTAAGGGGCTTGCCAAAGAGGTCAAAGGTGAGCATTTATGACACATTTATGGGCACGATTAATTGCTCGATGACCCTGAAGTATCGGCTGTGGTGGATCATTTGGAGCAGAACAAGTTCTAAAAAGTGACTGGTCATCAGCAGATTGATGTTCAGGGTGGCTGATGAGCTCTTTCTAATGCTAATAATTTTTTAATTATTTTGACACGAGGTGATTATTATTACTATTGATATTATTATTACTGTTTATTATTATTATTATTGTTATTATTATTACCACAGAATAATTTATTATGTTCGTCATGAATTTATCGAGAGAAGCAGGTGCAAGCGACAGTCTAGGAAATATTAATTTTTCAAATGTGTTGACGGGTTTAGTAAACATGCATGACAGATACATTGACTCAGAGTATTGCATTCCTAGCCACACAGAGTTTGCACTGCGTCATGTTTGCAACATTTGGTATTGCCACAAGATTGTTTTGTTATGGGCTCTGTACAAATGTTTACCAAAGTCCCTCTGTTCCGATGCGCACGGCTTTATTCGTACGATCCAGGTGTACGACAAGGTGTCACTTATTGTTTGACAACAAAGGTCTTTTATAATAGGAACATTCTATCTCGATGGTGCCATGAGTTGATACCTTGAGGTTGATGAGGTTCCATGACCCATCACATTCAGATGACTGCTCACTCTTCATAATAATGAAAATAATAATAATAATAACAATGAGAATAACAATTGTAATTTACTCCTTCCAATCTCTTCATTCCACAGCCATCCCGATGCCGTCGCAGATGGACAAAGTGAGAGTCGGCCCGAAAGACTTTCCGGACGACGACGTATTCATCGTGGAGGAACTCAATGCCGTCCCTCTGAGGAGGGACGTGCCGGCGGTCAAGAAAGCCGCCCCGGTCGTCCCGCCGAAGCCGATTCGGGAGTCGGCCGATGACATCGTCATACTCGACAGCTACAACGTGAAACCGAAACCAGTCATCCATCGGGACATTTCCGCCGTGGGAAGGTTGAAACCTGAAATCGGCAACGTCGACAGGGACGTTTGCATCGTCTCGTACTCGCGCTGATGTTTTTTTTGATTCCGGCCGGAGGTGCAGTCCTTCGGTGAGCTTCGGCCGGCGAATGCTGCCGCTCTCTGACAGTTTCCACCGTTTTAAGTGATAGACTATTTTACGGGAGAAATGTATGGATATTTTGCTAAAATCTCATTTTCTATTCAGTCATTAGCTACAGCATCATTGTGAATACTAGCATGCATGACTCGAGTCCTACATCATTTATTCTCTCGATTGATTTGGAATGTTTTACAAATACAAACTTGCCGCGGACGACGTGCAGAGATCACCGAGGTTCTGCGAGGAGTGCAGCAAATTGCAAAAAAATTAAGAATTCGTAGAATATTATTTTTCCCTTGGAAATAGATTTCAGTTTTACTTCACTTAAAGTTTGCACGCACGACGACTGCTATTCCGCTCGGCATGCCGCAAGTTGCATGAATCCTTCAAAAAAACTATTTTGATATTTTGCGTTTTCTATGGAAATGGAGGTCGGTTTTATTTCACTCAAAGTTTGGACGATCGGTTGTCGGCTGGATTCGTTGGATTGTCTTTGAAAATTAATTTAAATTTTGTGTCACAAAATGTGATAAATGATGTCTCAAGGTTGGAAACAATATAACGAGATTTTTGTGTTCAATCTTTAAGAGTGGCTGTCAATCAGCTGTTTGAATGTCAATCATTCCTGCTGCAATGAAACTAGTCCGACTTAGAATTGCCCGAGTGCTTGCGTGTAACTATCCGAAGAATGTCATCCCTGGTCGAGTTAGCAGGGAATATTAGTATAATTTATCAAGAATTTGGTTACAAAAGGTTTATTGAGCTTAACTCAGGACAAGCATCCTATGGTGACATGGCATGACATGATGTGGTAACAGATGACATGGAATCATGATTTCTCCTGAGATGGTGTCCGACACCAATCGAGAACAGAACAGTTTGCACGTCGTCTCGACGGAGACGGATCGTCGGAAAGTATGCGAGGCAAAGTTATTTCCAAAGTTGCAGATTAAGGCAAGAAGTAGAGCTTCTTTCTCAGAGTCGATCTCAGCTCGGGCTGCTGGACAATCTTTTCGGAGGGCGTTTCTATCTCGATGCCCGTCAGCAGCCTCTGCACCTGTGATTTTGATGAACGTATTTTACTATTCATGATAAATGCTAGGTTGTGATTGGATGTTCTTATTTC
Organism: Hirudo medicinalis; assembly: GCA_011800805.1. Classification (NCBI taxonomy): domain Eukaryota; kingdom Metazoa; phylum Annelida; class Clitellata; order Hirudinida; family Hirudinidae; genus Hirudo; species Hirudo medicinalis. Next base: position 196,539 of record MPNW01000458.1, read on the forward strand.
AAACCAGCTAATAAAATTTGAGGGACAAACAGTTTTGTTAGGTACAAACTCGGTATTTAGAAAAGCATGATAAATGCTGAATTTAGGAATCAATCAAAAGGTTTCTTTATAAAAAAATGTCTAAATTTATGAGACAAAATTACGCCAGGGTACCCCTCAACCACCTGCTAACATCATTCACAGGGGGGTGGGGGTGGGGAAGGGAGGGTGACCGCCATGCCCCCTGTTTTTGAGCAAAAATTGGATCATCAAACTCAGACAAGGATTGCATTTGAACTCACATCAGTCATGATGGAGAGGAAATCCTGATTGTGGCACTTTGTGGCTAGGGCATAGACGAGGGTCCTTATGAAGAAGGAACCTTTCAGCGGATGCCTCCATGAGAGGTAGCCTGATTGAGAAATAAAGCATTAATTGTCAATGGTATTATATCTCTGCAGTAATGAATTTCATATGCTATCATTCATTATTAATGCTGTTATTAATACTTTTGTTATTGTTATTATCACTGTCACCGTTATTATTACTACAAATTGTACGGATTTCGCATGAATCGAGACGTCTGACCAGGAACGGTCGAGACCATGAAGAAGATGTCGCTCGACTTGTGTGTCTTCAACATCGACGTCTTTGGCAGATTCCTCGTCTTCACGTTTCGAAACATGATTTTGTTGACGCCTTCGTCGGACGGGGCCACGACGTCTGGAATGAAGCGGTATATCGAAATTGAGATTCGAAAAATATTCATAAAAGTGCGTTCCAGAAGTTGAACAGACTCTTAGCCAAGCCACACCAAAGCAAGAGCCCCAACCTCTTGACTTATGCATGATGCTTGAGACACTATAGGAGTGGACTTTAAAGTTATTGTCCTTCTATTTATTATTATTATTATTATTATTATTATTAATCATTATTATTATTATGATGATGACGATTATTATTATTATTATTGTCACCATCATATTATTATTATTATTATTATTATTATTATTATTATAATGATGATGATTATTATTATTGTCACCATCATCACCATCATATTATTATTATTATTATTATTATTATTGTTGTTATTGTTGTTATTGTTGTTGTCGTTGTTATCATTGTTATCATTGTTATCATTGTTGTTATTGTTGTTATTATTGTTATTATTGTTGTTATTATTATTATTATTATTATTACTAACTGACCTCTCTGGCAAGCCTGTATGAAAAACAACTTTGGCTTTTCAACGAGGGACTTGCAGTTCTCAGAATCAAAAATTTCTTGGATCTTGTCCAAGGAGATGAGGTTGTTGTTCTGACATCCGTCGGTGCCGTAGACGTAGTCCTTGGCTCCGTGGCTCATGAGGACGACGGCAAACATGTCGACGGAATGTTCGCTCTGCTCCATCTCGCTCTGCTCCTCACGCAAGGCTTCTAAAATTCTCTGAAACAAGGGGGAATATGTCAGCATTCACGAGATGAACTCCAGTTACATCGTGAGGCTCCTTTACGTGCCGTAACAGATTGTGCCGTCCTTTCGAGAGTCGCGTTTCAAGCGAAGTGATGTTTTTGATTACTTCGATTTTCTGAAAATTGCGGACGTAATTCCGGCTCAGAGGGTTTGCGTTCCTGTGAGTGACGGCAAAAGGAACAATGGTTAAGTGTCGGGTTCGCAACCCAGCTTGCACCACCACCAAGCCCCTCCGGGAGATGGCCCTGTATAAATGGCCTAAGTGCCCCTGATGGTCATTCCTATGGCGCTGTACGAATTCACTTACTACTTACCAACAATCAAAACTTTTCAATGCTCTTCAAATTACACGACTCAAGAGAATGTTCCACTGACCGCGAAGGTCAGGTCACGATGAACTTTGACCTCGAACTTCAATCTTTCCAAACAGGCCACCACCAGCTCTAGGTCGACCTCTGAACCCTCCCTGGTGTCGTAAAAGTCAAAGTCCCTGTTGTTGATGACGACCGCTCGGCCGATTCTCAGCGGGTTGTTGATCTTGTAGTTGTTCTTGTTGGGTTAAGATTTAGTTGTTTGGTTAGTTCAGTTAGACTCATTTGATCTTGGTTGAAGACCATTTTAAGTTCATTCATAAGCGAATATTACTGTTGCTGCTGCTGTGAATATCAATACTAATAACAACAGTAATAATAATAATAACAACAATAACAGTAGATTATGCTATAATAATTTGGAATAATTATGTGTTATAATGAAACATTAAATATAATCAAAATAATTTGAAATGATTATATTATGTTAAAAATTAATCTTAAGGGTTGCCGTGTTAGGTCGAAAACGAGTGCAATTATGGTTTTCAGCCACTTTGTAAAGCCAAAGGTATGCAGGTTGGCCGAATTGCTCCCCTCCAGGGAGCGCCCTCGGGTAGGGGGGCTATATAATGGTAGATCGATTAAAAAGTGCCTTCACATCCCATTCGGATACATAAGGCACTCGAAAGATCGGCTAAATATAAATACAAAAATATTCTTCAAACGTTTCCATCAGAAGACTCACATTGTCAGAGAGGATTCTGTAAATCTCTGCCTGCAGCAATGACTTTATCTCCAGACTTTCAAAAGTGTAACGTCCTAGAAGGAAACATCTAGATGGAGAGATCTAATAAAATCTTCTCAAGAATAAAAAAAAACATAAAAAGACTAATAAAAAGACATTAGTTTTGCAGTAATTTATCAATTAGTAATTAATAATTAATTTGTAAATTAAGTTCATACAAACTCATCTCACCAATGTCATCTATCTCCTTGGCATCACTATCAACACCATCTTCACCTCTATAATTTGGGCTTATCTGAAGAGCCAATTCATTCTGGCCAGTCTTTTCCAACGCCACAAGAAACGCATGGAATGCATTTTCACCATATCTATGAAGGTTCAACATCAACTCCCTTATCTTCTCTGCTCGTGTTGGCTTGCTCTAACAAAAGAAACAAAGTCGAAATCAACGTCATGGGAGGTTATTCGGAGATTTGTAACCTCGATTTACCAAAACGGTTTCCATAAAATTTCTCGAAATGATTTCACCCTGGAGCAGATGATCTAAAATATTGTCAACTTCAGCCATATTTTGCACAATATTTTGAAAATTAGCCTTCAGAATCTTCTTTTTTACGTCTGACATCATCCCGCCAGATCTGGACATCGTTGAGAGGTTTCACTGATGAAGCAGAAGACCTAACCGTAACAAAAGCTGATCCTTTGTTTACAAAAATGTGGGTGACACAAATTAACCTCACTATTTGTTTGACCTTACAATAATTTATTATTTAATAAGAGCCTCTTTGTGTAATTTTTTTTATATAGAAAACATCGAAAACAGCTTTTACGAGCTTGTAAAATACCTATTAAGTCGAAAGCGCACTCATCAGCATTGTCCAGGAAATATCCGAGTCGATGTGGTTTTTAGATACTTAAACATTTGTAAAATCCGAGATAAATTGCGTTTCTTAATATTTTAATGCTATATTTATATTTTTTGATATTAATTTGGTTGAGATGGCGAACATTTAAAATTTGCCTAACGATATAAGAATTAAGATTGGCTTGATTCCAGTTTAGTTACTTGGCCAAACTAAAACATGTTGAAATATTTGAGATGCTTTACATTTCGACGTTTGGACCGATAAATTACCAGTTTACCATAAATATTCATATTTTTCACTCACAACCCTGTAATTTTAATAAATTTAATTTAATAGTCAAAATAATGGTCTTATGAGCTTGATGATTCACGTTGAGGGTACAACTTTAGGAATAGCCATTTCGGAATTGCTGGCGGGTAGTAAAAAATATTATGATTTATTATTAAATATTATATTATGAAATATTATGACTGTGGAAAAACACGCAAGAAGTCTGCCTCCTGCTGTCGTATTTCGATATTGGAACGAAAATGGAGAATTCGACTTCAATCCAACATAGAATTTGAGCAAAATTTCTGTTAAATTTAGCAATTTTGTTTCACGTCAATGGTTTATTACTTTTCAGGTCAGTTAAATGGACAAAGATAGTGAGTTTTATTGTGAAGAATTAAAAGAAACAGATATATGAGAATTTAGCTTGGCAATAGTCATCTCATGTTTATTTCGCGAGAATAGATCAAAATGTTAAAAATTGTATTATTGTTGCTGACTCTTCGCATAAAATCCCTCTCATAATTCTCAAACAAACATTTCAGCTGCTCCGATGCAAAGCAACAGCGAATGTGAAGTTATTTAAAGAAACAGCAACCTTGTCAGGAGAAACCTCATCGCAACTCTATATTTTAAAGCATAATTTACCAGAATCTGACAATAAACATCATCTATGACATGCATGAAGAGGATATGAAAAGCATTTGAGTTAATTTTAGCTCTGAAAGATGTTTAAGCTAATTGTTGTCTGGCCTCATTATGTTAATGGCTGGAAGACCTTGGTTCAAGCAAACATGTAACGGTTGCGTGCTCTGAACAATAGAGTATCTCGTAGATGATTTTTTTTTAACACTCTGCACTTTGATAATCTTTCGAAACGTGCTTTTATTCGTAATAAAGTTTTTTTTTTGTTTAGCGAGCTTCAATATTCATAATATTGGATATTCATATTTCGTAAGCGAAATAACTTTTAGTCGTATTGCTGCTATCGTGTCCCGTTGTTGTCGATGGAAGTGCGCTCTCTAAAATATCTGGAAATATTTCGCATAATGCGCATTTCGTCGGCTTGAGGGGATTAAAAGACACGTCGAAACTTCCTTTTTCAGTTATTTCGTGATGTCATGTCTTCATATTATTCAAAGGAAGTTGCAAACCAGTCATGGATGGCCTTGATTATTCATCGTTTCTACTTTCTTGCAGCCCTCCGCGATTCGATGTGTCACTGCTCAGTTGCTTGAACATTCGGCCAGCTACGACTCCGTCAGAGAACTGTCGAGACGAAGTTTCAAATGAAAAACCAGATCAGGCAGAAGACAAAGAACCCGAATGTGAAGGTAGCGTCACTGATGACAATGAGGATGATTTTGATGACGTCATCGACATCTCATACCAACCAGAATTGGAGCGAGAGTCAGAAGAGCACAGGAACCAGAGAATCAAAGCCTGGGAATCGAGTTATAATTCTGAGAAAACGGTAAATAGCCCAGAGTCGAGGAAAGTTGTTTTTGCAGACGAATCCGGGTTGGAATTGACGGAAGAAATATTGGACGAGGAAGCTTGCTCGGCTCTCTCGGATTGCCCGAGCTACGACAGCTTCCAGAGTTGCCTCTACGATTCAAACTTTAAGCTGCCTTTGCCAAGAGAACAATTCACATCAAAACTCTTGAGCCAAAACGTCTGCCTGGAGAAAGTCACCATCTCCAGTGACTCCATTTTTGGCGTCGTATGGATTTGCAGTCATTTTGACGGAGACAAAACCGTCGCCATCAGAAGCACCTACGACGACTGGGAATCCTTTTCGGACCAGGCTGCTGTTTACGTCGGAAAGGGGTCCCTCCCGATGAGTACGAAGGTGGACTTCGAAATATTCGAGTTCGAACTTTTGCTTACACGCAGCCTCATGTCGATGGGCAGCGGGCTGATCTTTGCCCTCGTGTTGAAGACGGCGGACGGCAAAGAGTTTTGGGACAACAACGAAGACGAAAATTACATCGTAAAATTGATGTGAGATATTTCTAGCGCAAAACTAGCACTGCCTTCGCTTAGCATAGAATTTGTGGTTCATTGAAAACTTAACTCAAGACGTACGACTCGGACGTGATGATCGAAATGAATACGAATTAGCCGATTACATTTTTATTTTCGTGAATAGTCGATTAGTTTGTTATTACTCTTATCATCACCTTTACCAAATTCCCTTTCTGCCCTGTCTCTGCTGATAAGTCATTGAAGTTGTGCAGTGTGGGACCGTGCGACATTTTTGTACGTCTTTTGTTTGAGTTGTTTGAGTCGTAAGGTTTGATTCCCTTCAACTTAAATCTCAACTTGTTGTTAATACTAAGTTCATGTAATGTTTTCATGTGGAAGTTGATTTTAGTTTAGAAATAGTTTCAATTTAAAACAACTTTGAGATGACTTGGAATTTATGCACCCAGTATTGTTAGTCTTTGTTTGACTGTTTGCATAGCTTTTGTTAAACATCTTGATAACCACAATGATTGAAACACATGATTAGTATTATTGTTAGTTTTAATTCATTAGTGATCGTCATTCTTGTTGTCGTTTTGAACGTCATAATGGATTGCAGTGCGACGAACTGACGGCGAGATCTCGAGGGCTGTGTTTCCTCTGAAAGGCATAATCTTTTAAAGCAATTTCCTAGAATGCAAGGTCACATCGTCGAGACTTGTTTGTGTATATGTTATTGTATCTGTACGATTTAAAGAGACGATAGTAACTTGCAACTTGTGTCCTTTGTGAGTGTTTTGAGGAATCTGATGCAGAGCCACTCAAGTGTTGTTTTATTTTCCTAAGATTCTATATTTTAATAATGTTTAGAAATCTTTAAACTGATGCAGGATTCATTCGTTCGACCGAAGGATTTCACATTGCGTACTTCAGCTGTTTGCTGCCACTTAAGGCCTAATTTGCAGTCTACGATTTGGACTTTGATCTAGGTCAAGTTTTTAAGTGACTTTTTTTCACGTGGTTATCGATATTTAAAAAAAAATGTTATTCAGTTTAATTTCAATTTATTTGAATTAATTTTATCTTAATTCTGCGTTTTTATCTTAATTATGCTTTTTTATCGACCGCATTCTTTCTCTCATGTTTTGTTTTATCAGCGCTGGAGACGTTTAAGCATCGTCTGCTTTTCGTGCAACTCTCTCCCTCCCTCTGGCGAATGAAGTGTAATTTTGGTTCTATTTGCAAACGACCCCGCGAATAATTTATAAACTCAAGAAATGTTGTTTTTTTTTAATGCCATATTTTTATGAACAATTTTAAATCAACACAACGAATTTTTAAGAAAACATTCATCTGCTTTGAATTCGAAATCATCGGAGCGTTTTGTCTGAAGCCGTAAAACATCTGATCGTTTGTTGCGATTATATAGCGCCCCCTTCGTAAAATGTTATTCTTCTCTGGCTTTTATATCTTTTTTTGTTTTGATTACAATCCTCTCTGAAGGTCTGGCCGTTGATTGAGAAAGTGCTGCTCCGAGAGCTGCAAATCTTTCCACGGAGGTGGAATTGGAAAGATGGCGAGTGGAACGAAGAGTGGTCTTTAGGAGAATTCGATTTAGCCATTCTTTACTCCTCCAGCTGTTTGTTTGGTTTTTCCACCCTGTTTTTATTCCACGACGCCGTGCGTTCACATTTCGTGTTTATGCGGACCTCGTTACGGAAAAATATTCCCGTTCTGGGATGGTCTGTCCCCCTCCATCCGGGCATTCGCAGGGATCAGGATGGAATTCGAGGGCCGAGCGTGGGCGCCCCGGGAGCAATGTCCTGTTATTTCCGCCATCTCGTCCCGATGCTTGTTTACGTTCGGCCGATGACGTCGTACATCACGTGACAAGGTGGTGGAAGGTGTTCGAGGGAGTGCTCGTCACGTGGGTGGCTCCAATGGAAGGCTAATGGCGCCATAATGGATTGACGATGGATCGTTTTCTGTGTCTGGGATTTTAGACGTTGCTTTGGAGACGCCCGGATAAGTAGGGTGGTGAGGGCTGACCCGAGATTAACGGTAAGGGGTAAAGGTGTCGGAACGATGGTTATGATGACGATGCTGATAAAAAAAATGGTGGCGGTGATGATGATGATGATGGCAATAGTGTCAAGGATATTCTCTGCGGATCACCGTGGATCGTGGCTCGCTTTTGCTCGATAAATTTCTCTTCACTTTAGAGCTTCGGATGGAGAGGCCTAGAAACGCTCCGGGAATAATAATTTTTCCATGGTGATGATGATGATGATGATGACGATGACGATGAAAGTGAGTGAGGTGATGTAGTCTGTTCTTGAGGCGAAGATGATGATGTTGCAGGTGATGTCGACTGATGAGTAAGATTGAGTGGTTGTCGATGATGATGTTATAATGATAAGAGATGACAAAGGATGGTTGATTAGCATCAGGGAGAGGAAATTTATTCAGAAGTGATTGATCAAATAAATATTGGAAACATTTCCTACCACCAACAATCGTCATTACCAGCATCACTACCACCATCGTCATCATCTTCATCACCATTACCATCACTACCACCATCGTCATCATCTTCATCACCATTACCATCACCACCACCATCGTCATCATCTTCATCACCATTACCATCACCAGCATCGCAGCGTCAAACGTATGGGGCACACGTAATAGCTTCATTATTCATCTTTACATGTGATCTTTGACCCGGCGATAAATATCACACCCCCTGATGGAGACGGAGAGAGGCTCGCGCTGAAAGATTAACTAATTCTCGGTGCTCTGTTATGCATCTCTCTAAGTCACAAGAGGCGGTGTTCATTGATTTTCATTTGAATTTTTGTCATTGGATTATTAAAAATAAAGAACAATCATAGTCATCATCGTCGTCGTCGTCGTCGTCGTAGTCATCATCGTCATCATCATCGTCATCATCATCATCGTCATCATCATCGTCATCACCATCACCACCATCATCAT